>JAQIXX010003389.1:0-19906 GCA_034700605.1 Willowsia nigromaculata | reverse complement strand
ATGATGACGAAAGCGATTGGTTTGCCGACTTTGACAATTTTTCACATTGTGAAGCCAAAAAGATCCAGATTGGTTAGCTCAACCTGACCATCTCTCAGAGGGCGAGGACCACTATAATAATGAACCACGCTTACAATCTTGCAGCCAATGTCCAAAGCAGTTTATGCTGGATGGAGGAGGAGCTAACAAATCACCAAATGCTCCATGGCAACTTCACCTGTGATACTTGTGGAAAATCTCTAAATTACGCTGTCGACTTATCATCATGACCCGCCATATGACAGGTCACATAAAAGAGTTAGGTCATCAGGATGATGCCAGCCTCCTCACTTGTGACAAGTGCTTATCATTCTCCACGCAACGGGAAGAGGATCTCATCAATCACTACTTCGAACTCCATTTGGAGAAACCTACCATCCAAGCAACTTGCCCGATTTGCAATCAGATATTCAAAAATGTGGAGCAAGTTCCCTTTATACATTATCTCAACTACCATGACCTCAACAGACTGGGTGACCCTTCATCGCCAGGGATCCCATCAATCCCATGTACCAAATAGGATTGCTCCGCCTACTTTTTGACTGAAGACCAGCTACAGCATCACTTGAGCAGCAATCATCCCCTCTCCACAATACTCATTACTTGGCTAGCACTGGAAAGGAAACGCGAAGTTGTTTCAATGCAGAGAAGACAAAAATTCATGAAATACAAGGCAAAAGACTTGGACCACGCGTGCGAATTTTGCTCCAAAAAGTTTCGGGCTGAGCCCGAGCTGAGAGCGCCCATGCATTTCGAGCAGAAATGTGTCTGCAAAATGTGCGGAAAGGTGGTGACAAGTGAGAACCAACTTGAAAGACATCTGCATCCCCATGGCAATTTTAAATGTAATTTTTGTGACATTGTCAAAACCATCGCACCTGAGCTCGCAGTTCATGAAATCGTGCACAACAGCGTTGATGATGAAGATGGAAATGCGAGAACAACCACTGGAAGCGTGATTTGCCCCATTTTCAACGAGAAACCGCCTTGACTATATCGACCATCACTTGTAAAACCATCTTGGAATCCTATCGGACAGGCAAAGATGCCGATGATGCCCAGTATGCATGAAGCCGGTCCCTCTAATGCTCAAAAGAATTGGGAGGAATGGAGCAAGAAAACGATGGATAGTTAGTCATTATATGGAATACCATGACAAAAGTGGATTAGATCCTGACAAAATTCCTGAGTGTTCCGAATGTAGAGCCCACTTCCGAGCTCCAATGCAACTCCACAATCACGCGAAGGAGATTCATGGAAAACTAACAAATCGGGAGTGTTCCGACTGTGGCAAAATAATCAAGAAAATTGAACTCCTCAGAGCGCATCGCATATCTATCCATAAAGTTTATGAGTCCACGTTCCAATTCCTCTACACATTTCGAGCTTGTGAGCATCGGTTCGAGAGGCAGATTGAGTTGGATTATCATGAAAACAATGCTCACAGGAGAGGGACTCACTCATCTGGAGCAGTTATTTGTCCAGAATGTGGGAAAAAGTTGTTGGGGAATAGACAATTAACTGTACACCTGAGGGGACACGAGATTCAAGCGAAGAAGGAGGAGGAGAAAGCAAAAATGAAGGAGGAGAGAATGCTAAACAAGTTGGAGAAGAAGAAGGTGGAAGCAGAAACTGTCGTTTGTGACCGGTGTGGAAGGAGTTTTGCGAATAAGAGGCTTCTTCAAGCGCATATTAAGAGGCATGTGGAGCCACATTTGTGGAAGTTTGTGTGTCAAGAGTATGGGAAAAAATGTCCGACAAGACGTAGCTTGACAAAACATAATAGATCGCATACAGAAGAGAAGCCGTATGTTTGTCAGGTGTGTGGGAAAGCGTTTTCGAACTCGACCAATTTCAAGATTCATACGGAAACTAAGCATTAAAGAAGTGAGAGGGATAATAATGTTATTTTATAAATAATTTATGTGTCTAAATAATTTTTAGAACAAAATTGACATGCAATAAATTATTTACAAAGTACAAAAAATCGTTAAATTAGCACAAAATATTTGTCTCCTGAATTTTAAGCTCCAAGTGTTCAGGGAGTACACTGATATTTGTCCCACTTGCACTTTCACGTACTGGTTTAATGCCCTTTTTCTTGCTCCTGAATCATGCAATGGTTGGTTGGTTGATGGTTGATCGTCTTCATTCAAATGAATTTCTCGTATTTTTGGCATAAAAGTAATAACTGTATGGTAGTTTTATAAAGTCATTGTCTTTACATGGTTTTATGAAAGTATGAGTTTGAATTTTATGCGAAAATAATTTTGTGGAACAGTATCTAAATTCTGATTCTGATATGATCATCATAACGCATAACGGGTTGACTGACATACTACAGCATCTACTTTATTTTTTACTTTCCACAAAACGTTGATAAACACTTGCGTACACAAATGTATAAGAAGGTAACTCAAGCAGCTACGAAAATTCATAATATATACAGTGCTGTCTATATTTTAATGCTTAAGCAATTTATTTGATTGAATTGCTTGTCTGTCTGCCCGTCATGACTCATCGAGATTATCCACGTCAACGACATAGATCAAATTAGATATTATGGTAAGTACATTACTACATGCCTCCACCGTATCTACGATTACATTGATCCCATTCCATTTAAAATATCATCATCATTTTGAACGCATTCAAAGTGTATTTCGAATCTAGAAAGGGCTTCCAGACCATATTAAGTATAGCGCTGTTATCAGTGTTAGTTTCCAATATGATTCGCAATCAATGCATGCTTTCGTTATTTCCATGTTTCAAGTTTATTTTAGTCTAACTGATTTGGTGCAAATAAGTAGTTTCAAACAATAAAATGAGTTTGTTAACAGTATTCTAAAGTTTCTACCCATCAAAATTAGAAATTTTATGTACAAATATATCCACTTCTGTTCTCATGAATAAAAACTGTCAGTATTCCAGCAATAATTTTAATATTATGCCCATTTTGTAACAATTTGTGGAAAAGGTAGTATGCATCTCTAATTGTTTAATAATTTTTTTAACAAAAAAATAGAAAGTTAAAATTTTAAGTTGAATCCATTAAGAGGGCATTCTGCATTCATGCAATTACTGACCCACTCAATTCGCTATATAAAATCAGTGAGTCGTTTGTCAAAGAAACATTTTTAGAAACGTTTGACACTGAAACACTTTCCAAGAAATTAGAGAAAAAAGCTGTAGCCAAAATATCCAACGAGATGTTGGCCTTTATCTTGATAACAGGTTTGCTACTCAATTTTACACAGTCTATACTGTCTACTAACCAGGAAGGAGTAAAAAGCCTCTCGACGGAGTAAGTTTTCATTTAAACTGAATTACTATTTTAACTACACTTGAATATTTCTTGAACATTGCAACTTTCAAAATTTCATTATGAAAAGCTTTTAGTTCATTATACATATGCTGCTCAACTTGTGTACATCATTTTATGCATTCTAGATTGCCAAGAATTTCCTCGTGGAACCATACTGGAACGTGGACATTTCTGATGAGGACATGGAGTTTATTACATCACTGTGGAACAATGTGACTTCAAAGAAAGAGAGAAACGGAAGAACACTGTTTCATCTCCACTTACTCGCAAAAAAGCTGGAGCTACTCAAGGTTCTGAAAGTAGGATTGATTTTTGCACATTTACTGAATAAATTCGAAGAAGGACTTGGTTCAGGAACTGGTACAACCCAGAAACCGGGTTCAGAGATTTCCACTACAACTACCGAGGACCCAACTACTCCAATCTACTGCCCAATAGACAATGATCTGATTATTGGGATGGACTCTAGTGGTAGCATAGGGAGACCCGACTACACTGTTGCCCTTAAATTTGCAGCAGAGTTGGCCGTTGCATGGAAAAAAAATCCAGGAAACAGAATCGGAGTTCTCCTATTTTCTGATCGCAATCAATCACTTTTCAACCTAGTGCAGAGCACAAACATGACAGTTGACGAGATTCGTGACGCCATTACTCAGGCACCATACCATAACGGCTTGACATCAATCCATCTGGCGATTGATGCTGCAACATCCGATTTCCTTCGATTCAACAGGAGTTTAATTACGAATGCGATAGTCCCTAAAAACTTAGTTATTCTAACTGATGGGAATTCTAATCGTCCTGCTACCATGGCAGCAGCACGAAGGTTTTATGATAATGTGCCTAATGCGAGGGGATTTGCAGTTGGAGTGGGGGGAAACGTTGATACCAAACAACTTTCGATCATAACTGACGGTATACCCGACCATGTTTTCACAATTCACGGTTTTGAAGATCTGTTACAGGTTTTAAAACCACTCAGCATGGAAATATGCATGGGTAAAAATATTGAAATTTGAGCTTTGGTTTCGAAAATTGCAATTTGGTTGATTTTCAAGTAATTTTGAAATTCAGAATTGTTTGAATCACTATTTTAATAATTGATTTTTTATCGAATATACCATGTATGTTTTCTTAATATATTTAAAGTAGTGTATCATGTGTGGAAAATATTTCAGTTATTTTTAAATCTGTAGCGAACTTATAAATCACCCACAACGATAGATTGTATTTTAAATTTATATCAATATATATTTAGTTTATTAAACTACAATTTATAAGTACTAATGTAACCAAAATCATTAATAAAAATGCAATTTATCATTTGAGGATTTTAAAACTTATCATTTCTTAAAGTTTAAATAAAAACACATAATTTGGATACCTATTAAAATATACTTACAATGCATAATGCTTATCTAACAAGAAGATGTATGATATTTGACGGCAATATGACATAATGTAGTACAATCAAAGACATGTAACATTATAAAATATTATTCGAGCTATCTGGCTTAAAATTAGTTGTCAGCTCAGGTCAGGATTTGTATGCTGGTCAGCTACATTGTCTGGGAAAATTCTACTTGCATTTCTGATTGGCCGATGACTGAAATGAAAAATTTCGCTTTAGTTTTTTTGATTGAGATTATATTTTTTATGGCAGGTAATTTTCGACCCTGCAAAATCCGGACTTTTCCCCGCGTTTTCAATTATCTCTCCAAATCATGAAATTATGTACGGATTTCTGCTAGCGTGAAAAACCATGCGTTTTTGAATAATTATTTTGAGGGCAAAATGATTATAAACGGATGTAAAATCATTTAAAAGAACATATTAATTTAAATACTTGTTGTAGATTTTAAAAACGGTTTTTATGTGGCAAGCATATTAGCCATCAAGGTTTTAGTTCAAAATACCAGACAGAAGAATATCTATCTACATATAAAAATGTCATATGCGTTTTCTCAGTAACCAATATAATCGTATTCTACTTTTTCGTGCTAAATGGCTTAATGTCCTAGATAAATTTCTCATTGTCAGCTTCTTACGGCCCAAATAATGTTGAAGAAGAGTTAACTTTCAAAAATTGATTCATTTCAAAGATTTATAACCTTTAGAGATGGTCTTACAATCTGTATTAATTGTACATATGTCCAAAATAGAAGTTCAAGAGTAAAACAAATTGTACAAATCTTAAGCCAAATCACTATTCCCACACACTAAATTGTCAAGAAGACTTTCTGCTAATCAGTAGCTTATCCTACACCATAAATCTATGATATGCAGTTTACAGTTTCTGTTCCTTAACGGGTGCATTTTTCAGCATCTCAACGTGAATAAACTTAAAACATTTGAAATTTTGTTGCAAAATATTCACCAGAAGTACTATAAATGAAAATGTAGGCAAATGATATATTTTACTTTAGGAATATAGGTCAACCTAATATTTATTTCAAATATTTTTTTTTGCAAAATCATCCTTTTCGTGGGTAATGTTATTGCACGCAGAAGAACGCAAATGTCCGCATTTTGGGTGCACGAATTAGAATTTAAAATGCACGCAGAATCATTGATTATTGGGAATCAAAAATATACTCTCTGTTTTATTATGTTACCTGCACAAATGTATCATGAATAAATTGTGAGAATATACTGCTGAGAACCACAAAAGGCGCAGATTGAAATAGGAAGGAAAACTAGGCAAAGTGGGAAATTTTCTCCTATTCTACAGAATGGAATATTTTGAGAGACAGACTGTAATTGTAATCGGGAAAAGTTCTCAGGCCTCTAAAGAATGCTTGACAGCCTTCCGTACAGTTTTTTCTGGTCTATTATTGAAGTTTTTTAGAGGCCAGTTACACCCGGAATTTTAGCCTCTCTAGTTGGGATTTTGGCCCCAAAAAACTTAAACTCTTTTTCTGACTACAAAATCTTAACTCATCTAGTTTGAGTGGAAGTTTGTTGTATGAATGATAAGACAGGGGCAACTCGTACCGACTCTTATTGTCGACATCGAAATTTTGTCTTTGTTATTGTAAACTATAAGTATACCTTTGCATCGACAGTGATAGTTTGTCTTTTAACGATAGGAAAGCATGATGTAAATAGGAAAATATGAGATGGCTCTATGTTGACATTGTTTGGAGACTACATAAATGCAAAGCAGGAACTTATCAATAGGGTTAAAAATTATTTATTATTCTTTAAAAAACTGCGTCTTTATTTCGTTTTACATAGGTTTAATTAAGTATAGTTTCAAATTTCATTTTTTTTAACTTGTTTTTTATTTTCTACTGTACGCAACCAATAAGGTAAAACTCAATTTTATTTGAATTGTCCTCCTGAAAGAACCACTTAGCCTCACCTTTGAATGCGAAATATCCAATTGTTTCTAATATTTCTTGCGTTTGTCCAAGTAAAACCGTGCTTTTGCTTTCGTCCTCCTCCTCAAATCTTACAGTAGCAAAAGTTAACGTATTGCCACCTCTTCGGCCCATGGCCACTAACGCCGGAGATGGTGGTTCCGATGGTACCAAAAGTCGATAATCCATCGATGTATTGGTAATTACGGTGGGTCCATTGGATAAGCCGAACACTTGAATATCATCAGTAATCTTGTTACTTTTATAGGAAAGATAAACTTCGCAAGCCTTCTCTGTTGCAATATAAATTCCTGTCAGGATATTCCCTTTAATAAATCCTCTACACAAATAGGTTGGCTCGTGACCTGGAATATTTTCTGCAAAGTTTACTAGTGAAGCCTCTTGCTCGGACGTAAGCCTATCAACACGATACCACCGATGTCGATGACAACCTGTTTGTATAATACAGGGGTAACATTATGTATGCATGCATAACGCTGCGGTTAAATAATTCAATTTGACTTTGACAAGTTTGCCTACATCTTTCTGAGATAAAAGCGCACCTTTGCAGTCGTAGACTTCATTTAGCCTATCCGCATCCACAACAGTCAATCCATCAAAATTAGCATCGGGTCCACATTTACGGGTTCCTTCCTTAGTTGGCAGACCTATGCACGTCCAACATGGGTAATGCATGGCCGAACTATAATCATAAATCTGGATTCTGGTGGTCAGTCGATCGTCAATTGGCTCAATGCTTGATGGATTGGTGCACTCGGAAAAAGTAAGGTACTCATTTCTATCCGGTCGAACATGTTCATGGTCCAGGCATGCTGCGTGTCCGAGTTCATGAATGAAAGTTATCAAATACATGCACTTGCTAGAGATATGAACAATCTGGCGTCCTATCTCCTGCCGACACAAGTGTGCGTAACCGCAGTGTTTTGTATTATAGTCTAGCTTCATATGAATGTGGTCGTAGTCACTTGAAGACTTTGGCTCAAAACGTAAGCAAGTTTTGGAATGAAATTCTTCACGGGCTCTATGAAATATGGCTGTAGCCTCGGCGTGGAAATTGGCGTCCAATGTAAAAGGAATCCGACCATTTGGCCATGGGTTAATTCTTGACCCTGCACGACCTGTAAATAGGATTCAGTTTGGTTTAGTTACTATCTATTTGCTAAATATTTCCTATTTACTAAATAATGTAAAGTTTCTTACCGAAGCTTGCTGGGGTTATCATCATCTTGCATGGCAGAGGAAATTCATCCTCTCCTATTACAGTGCAGTGTATTGTAATTATGAGACAAATAAGAAAACACAATACTACATTGTTGTTTACTACAGAAGCTTGTAAGTCCATGATTTGGGAATTATAACAATGTTGTGTTTGTAGACCGGTCCACTCTATAAATTATTAGTATAAACTGTTCGAATGCTTTGGGTTTTTGGTTTATAAATTATCGTGCTAAAATGCAAATTGGGAATTATTTCAAGCAACCTAAGAGTATAGATATGAAAGAACAATTATTTTTTACTTCACAATGAAGTTATTTACTTAGCCTTGGAATCTGGTTATTTGTAAAGAAATAATACAATTGAACTCGTTTTTGGAGATGTTGAAATATAAACATTGCGAACATTTTGTTAACAATTTGATTTCGATTCGATTTCATTTGAGCAAGAAATTGTGCATGTTGAAGTAGGATTGGCTGTGCAATTTTTTCAATGTTAGGTTGACGTTTACGATATAAGTACATAAACTGTATAGATGATGAACGACCCTTGCCTAACTCCGTAAAAAGAACTGACAGAATTATTATCATTAACATATCAAGGCAACAAAACTCTTTAGCAAGCATAGTGTGCATAACATATGTTGGGATTTGTGAATTTATTACTATTTCAATTCAAGGTTAAGTGATTCAAAGAGAAAATTTTCAATGTATTAGCATTCCAATAGAAAGAAAGCGATCCAATTTCATCAGAAAGTTGAGAAATGTAGGAATGTAGTCAGATTGAAATATTTTCATACCGCATATACACCTATGTTTGCCCATAATGCACTAAAATCAAAATAATTGTAGGTCATATACTCATGTCCTCTTCGAACCTAATCGTTTCTCCATGCAACAATTGAAATATTTTTAGATACTTAACACTTCAAATACTACTGTGATGTGGATGTTTTTGTATGACGCATGCACTTTAAAAAATTCTTGCTAAGATTTTCAGTGTCTGAAATGTAGATATGGAGCAATGAGGTGTTGCAGCATCTTTAACAAACTGCAGTATTCGTTGGTATATTCCTATACAAAATACAATACAGATTGACAGAATGGAAAACTAATTTGAGAAAACTAAGAATATTAACGAATCATTTGAGCTGCAGCATGTAGCTTGCTCACTTGCAATATTGGAAAGGCACAACTCATCTTGGTTTCCAATAAATCATTTATTGCCAACACCATTAACGGTTTTTATCTGTACTAATTTCAACATAGGAAATCAGACACCTGTCATTGACCATGAATATGAATTTTACTGTAGTGTAATTCACAATTGCAAACAATTTAATAAACAAATAAAAATTTATCTTATACTCTATTTATTAGTATTTCTTCAAGATTTTCTATTGTTAATACAGTTTTAAGTTTTGTACGCTGCCTGAAAACCCGGTAAAAATGTTTGAACGTAAAGTTAGCACAACATAATTCCTAATCATAAGTGAGCATTAGCAACGCTCTTTTCAAACCTCGCACCAATCCTCTAAAATATATTATTACACTAGTCTTTTTTAATATGTATACTTTCCTGTAACAAATCATTAGCGGGGGACACGACAACCGAAATTTGGTCATAATGACACGTTCTCTGGAATTTTGCCAAGTATGATACTTCCAAGACTTTAGTAAAAGTGTGCCTTTGGAATGTAAGTACCCTCCAACCATTAGACACATTGCCAATATCAAAGATCCTGCTACTGCCCAGACTGACATCATCGCAATACTTAAGGTACTAAGATCGTCCCTTCTTCTGATTACAACAAAAATGTTAAAGACAAAAAGCAATGTGGCCACTGTCTGTGTTGGAACAATGTAAACCCCGATAAATGCATTAATAATTTTAAGTTGAAGATACTGAATGGCTCTATATGCAGCAGAAAGATTTTTAACTCGTCTAATTCCTGGTAAGGTGGCATAAGACTTTCTTCCTAAAGTAAACTCATGGATCATAAATGGTACTAAAATGGCCCCATAAATCAACACGATCTCAAGAACTGTGAATATATTAATGTACACAACCACAGCCACATAAAAAGGCAACATAAGATTTAGTGCTAGAAGGTACCATGACGTATCTGGTAAAACATTTGCAGGAAGCCATGGGCAGTCATAAAACGTCATGTAAAATATCCAAGTTACTAAAATCAAAAACAGTTTTATCGGGATGCTCAAAAGCAATATAATTTCTAGCATTCGAAGTTTGTTTCTATTGCTGTTGTCATTACTATTGGTGTAGTTTTCTGAAATCAACGAAGCAAAATTGAATTAGTATTTTTAGTTTTAATCAGTTTCATGCAAATTTAAAATCAGTCATACCTTGTGCATATCGAAAATATGTGAAAATAAAGTTCAACATTTGAAACCATTCCGTGGAATTCCAGTAGGTGATAATAAATGATTCCAATGCAACAAGTAAAGCAATGAAACCAGACAACACAAAGGCAAAGTTGTTGTAATCTTTGAATTTGTAAAATCGGGCAAGTTGTATTATCAGAAATAGTATCCATCCTAACAGAACAAGTTGATTAAATGTAATAATCTTTTCATTTACATTGCGATTGTCCCTTGGGTTTACAAAGAGTTTGATTTTTGTATCCCATGTGTATTTTGATATTCCTAAACAAAAAAGGAGTGGCGTGGTGAAAGCAAAATATTTATATATTCTTTTACTTAACATTTTTCAGATTTTCGATTAGTAAATTCTTGTTATATTTTTCGAACTTTAAGCATTAAAATGGTTTTAAATTTCTTTGTATTGCCTATATAAGTTTTTGAGCGAAGAGCATGCTGAAAACACTTAACAGTTTTCCTGGGCTAGTTTGAGTGATGTGACTCGATTCTGGCATCATAAATGTCATTTTAAAAAATTGATATTTTAAAAATTAGAATCTATATTTAACCCATTGAAAATTTGGATATGTCATGATATCATGTTTTTGAACTTAATATTGAATTT
Organism: Willowsia nigromaculata; assembly: GCA_034700605.1. Classification (NCBI taxonomy): domain Eukaryota; kingdom Metazoa; phylum Arthropoda; class Collembola; order Entomobryomorpha; family Entomobryidae; genus Willowsia; species Willowsia nigromaculata. The sequence goes on along the minus strand of JAQIXX010003389.1, from coordinate 8,938 downwards.
TTTAATGCTATTATTTTTAAATACGCCACTTGAAATAAACCTTATCAGGTAGGCAGTTATCTTAATGATTTCTGATACAATCTAAATTCTAATATTGTTAGCGCATTGCTACTGTAAACTCTCGTAATAACACAAGTAAGATAGATTTGCCAAAGGTCATTTTAATAATTACATAGAAAGGTATTTTCACAGGGAAAGCAAACATGAAAAATAGCCAAAAAATGTAAAATTCAGTAGCTACGACAAAATTTTTATGACTGTTTTATGCTTTAGCTTTTCTTATTTTATAATTAGGTATTTCAGATACTCATAATGTTAACGTTTAACGAGTATTTGTATTTAAATAGAACTTTTAAACGAACGGACGCTTATTTATTTGCTTAAACTTAAAACCGATTCTGGTCTCTCATTTTAAAAATCTTTGCCTAAATAATGAAACCATTAAACTATGTCCTGTTGTGTTTTTAGGAAATTATCATGGAGGCTTAAAAATTGCAATGTTCTGAACAAATTTTGTGTTTGTTCCCTTTCAGGAGTTTTAAACAAAACTGACTAGGAGAGTTCAAACAGAATGTAGGTGCAGAATGACTTCAAATAAGTCGATTTTTATAAAACCAGACATGGGGAATTTAGTCGTGCTAGTCAAATTTACGAATTCGAAAACCCAACGTAGATACAACACCCCAAATGGCACTAATGTGCACCCGGGGGTTGCATAGTGCAAATAAAGCGCTAGTTTATCGCATAACTGATAGAGTTAGACCACTAACCTCGGTCTTAGGGTGTAGGATGAGAAATTAGAACATTTGAGGTATAAGAGGGCACGGCCACTGGAATTTGAGAACTCAAAAAGCTATAATACCTCTGGGTTTGCGCATTTGGAAATTTGACTAGTACCACTAATTTCCTTATGTCTGATTTCATTATAATCGACTAATTTGAAGCCATTCTGTGCGCACGTGGTATTTGCATTCTCCTAGTAAGTACAGCTGTACAGCTAATACATGTTACTCCTCCTTAAACACCTAACACAAAAATATGAGCAAATTCTCTAGTGTACAACAAATCAGCAAGTTAAGTAGCCGACTCAATTTTTTCATAGATACCATTAAATTTTCGAACCCACTTTCATCATGAATCAAGCTTGGCCAATTATACGGAGTACGCTCATATTTTATAACTTGTTTACTAGAGAATTTAATCTAGCCTCCAAGCGTTTCGAACATTAATTTCTGAGGAATACCGTTAGTTATAGCATGAATCGTGTTAAATCATATATATTTTTTTAATTAAGTACCAATTCTACAACTTCATGTTTAAAATATTTATATGGAGAGACTTTATATTCCATTATGGAACTTCCATAATATACTTGCAACCTATAAAAATGACAACGACTTCTTTCACCAGTAGTGAGACAGAAAGACAGATTTGCAAGACGACGACAAAGAAGAATTGGGCAAGGTTGAAGTACTTACTACTACAAGGTCGAGAGTCATCAAATACTTCAAAGAAAAAAATATTGATGTAAACTAGGAATTATGAATCTTCATAATATACTATACTGTACATGCTTTCTCCATAAATGATACTGTTGTACATCAAGGAATAATATTAGTGCGAAGGAATGGGAACGAATTCCGACTTTAGGCATGTTCTAGTTAATTCTTTCATGTTAGATACATGAAACCCAAGTATAAAAAGGCAATCGCATGAAAACGATGAAGTGTGTCACTACTTTCCAGTAGTGACATACTTAAGTTTATACCTTGCCGGCTATTAGGTTCTTGTAAAGTATGACTAAAACTTGACTGGAGTTCAGTTCCATACATTCAAATTATATTTGTATGATTATCATTATCACTTGTTTGTAATCGTTTGAAACAACTCTTGCATAAACTTTAGAAACTTAAGCATTTAGAGAGATATTAAAACAACACCGTATCAAGAAGTATAATCTTCCACTGTTAAATCATAAACGTCACAAACAAATGTCTCTTGCAACACCAGTCTGATATGATATGCTTTAAATTTAGTAATTTTTATGGCAAATATTGACAAAGATGTACTTTGCGATATCATATAGATGATGGATTGTAGAGGTGGTGTATCAGAGGGAAGGCATTTTAGTAGTCGTTATTTCAAACACGATTTAGCATGCCCATAATAAACAGATATATATGACTGACACCGGTATTTAACGTGATGAGATACAAAAAATGCGTAATAAAGTAAATACTGTGTTGTTTATTTAAAAATATCAAAAGACTAAAAATATTTCACACATAATGCAATACACAAACTGCTGATAAATATCTATTTACATATATTTTAAATAAACTGATATGTTCAAGCATTTATCAAGATATCAAATCAAGAATCTAAATTAAATGGCAAACAATAAGACTTCAATGACAGCAATTTGCATACTATTTTGGTTTGAAAATATAGAACTTTTGTTCAACTGTAATTGATTAGCTTCAAATTTCAGAACAGATATAACCACCACCCCCTCCCCCCATTTAATATTCTGTTTTTGCATGATTGAAAACTCAAGTACTTTTCAACGTACATTCCCAAGACTACATAATACATCTCTATAGAAATAGCCTGTCATCATAGTGATTATTTCTATTGAGAGATTTTGATACATTCCAACTGACATTGTCCTTCAATGAATTTCTAAACTCATAATGGATTTCTACCCGAATCCTTTTACATAATACTTACATAATAACATCATGATATAATATTTTAACCTTGGTTGCAGTCGCAAAAAATCTGGTTTTTTTATCCAAACCAAAACAATGATTATACCTACTCTACTCACCTACATGTATGTGCATGCGATATAGTTGTTAGTATAATGATGATAATGACATTCCATCACACCACTTGTTTGACACAATCTCACTTAACATGTTCATTTCATGCAAAAAAAACTTCAAACTTGCTCAACCCACGTTTTGAAACACTCCTGAGTGTTGCTTTCAAGCTTTATCGCTGGATTCACAATAGAGCACATTTCTCATTAATCATCCTTCTATAAAAAAACTTCACAGTGACTAGATGAATGAGCATAGTCACCATCACCAACATTGATCTATGTCATCAACGCAATCTCAATCACTATGTTCAAAGCTTTAAAAATCATGCGAATCAAAAATTAAACAAAAACTCACATTTTCCTATTATGATATTTAATCAGGCGCTATCTAAAACCACGTGATATGATATCGATTCAAAGCAATTATAGATCACATTCATAATTACAATTTTTCTCCAGTCTGAGTACCAGGTGCGTGTAGTAAGATGATGGGCTTTTAATGATCAAATGTAATTATGAATTTTTACTCATACACAAAGTCACAAGGAAAATGAATGAATGAAATCTTGGCATAAATTTGTCAGTGATGTGCTAGCTTTCCCGGTGATCAGTCTTCACAATCAGTCTTCAATAATTCGATTCCAAACTTTTAAAATATAAATTGCAATGGGAAAATATTTTGCTTTAGTTTTTCTAGTACTGTTCTTCATACAGAATAGTTCATATGCCAGCAATATCTTATTCTTCCATTTGGTGGGCACCCACAGTCATCGAACTTCCATTTGGCCATTGGCTGAAAAGCTTGCCGACAAAGGTCACAATATCACGTACATATTTCCACTGCCAAGGAGGACAGATAATCTTCATCCTGCTATCGAGGAGATCCTTCCAAGTAAAATGGTTCCAATTTTGGAGCAAGAAGTTCAGGACTATGATATCAACTTCCGGCTAAACAACAGCAATCATTTGTTAATGCAAAAGGTGTTTGAGTTATCTTTTGACATGTGCGTGGCATTTTATGAGAGTCCGGAGATTCAGGAGTGGATGCAGAGGCCAAATCTTCATTATGATCTCGTCATGGTCGATTCATCGATGGGAGAGTGTATCTATGGACTGGTCAATAGATTTCAAGCGAAACATGTTATATTTGTGCCTGCACTTTTACCAAATCATTGGGATGGATTTGGAATAGTCCCGGAAAGTTCTTCTATTCCACCATCAATTGTATTCTTAGGGAAGCCACCTAAGCCATCAGAAATGAACTTTTTTGGGAGGTTATGGGCAACATTGGAGCATCTAGTTTGGAGACTTGGTTATTGGGACTATCTTGGTAAAGTTGAAAGGCTAATCACTGAAAGGATGAACATGACTGATTTACCACCAATAGAAAACTTTGAGAAGAACGCTAGTTTAGTGTTGGTAAATGCTCATTTTGTTGAAGACTATCCATTGGCGTTGCCACCAATGTTCCAGTCATACTCGGGATTGTGGTGCAGCCGAGAGAAAATGCGTGAACGAAAACCGTTACCAAGTGTTCTTGCAAAGTTTGTTGAGGGTCAAGATAGTGATGGGTTTATATATGTCAGTTTTGGAAGTGCAGTTTCCGCAGCGAAAATGCCTTTGGAACTAAGGAAAGTATTTTTCGAGTCAATTGCTGCCTTTCCAAAGCTGAGATTTCTTTGGAAGTGGACTGGACCTCTTCCTGAAAAGAAACCGGATAATCTTCTTCTTCAAAAATGGTTCCCTCAGAATGACATTCTTTCACATCCGAAAATTAAAGGGTTTGTTAGTCAAGCAGGGCGACCTAGTACTGCCGAGGCGCTTTGTAATGGAGTTCCTATGATAACTATACCAGTTTTTGGTATGAATTAGAATATAAATGGTTTGTATCAAATACATGTTTTAGCCAAGACAATGACCTTTCATTTGTCATTATATTTTTTTGTAGCTGATCAAGACTACAATGCAGACAGATTAGAGCATGTGGGAGTTGCTATTAACATTGACATTCAAACAATCACGAAGGACAATTTTATGGATGCCATTAGAGAGCTCGCATATAATACAAGGTACATAATTTCTAATCAAATATCTGGTGAAAATTACTTTATTGAAATGTATACAGGAATTAATTTGTATGTTTATTCTTTGATTCAGGTTGAAGACCGAAATGACCAAGCTCTCTGCAATGTTCAAGGACAGACCAGTAGATCCACTTGATAACACGTTGTATTGGACAGAGTACGTTCTCCGACACGATACATCTCTGATGAAACCATTAGGAATTAATCAGAGTTGGTTTCAACGGCGACTACTTGACGTTTATCTAGTGATAACTGGCGTAACCCTTACTTTAGTAGTTATAGTTGTTCTTTCAATACTCTTAGCTTTCAAATATGCAATGCGTATCGTTGGATCTGGAGGAACAACTGCTGATAAAACGCAAAAACGCAAATATGACTAAAGTAAAAGAAATAAAAATCAATTAACAACAGTATCTGTATTTTTAATTGTAATTTTCGGTTTTAAGTATCATTCCTATCTTAAAGTGTATTCGATTTCTAGTCGACATATCATGGATACATTTTTATCAGAATGAAACATCTTATACTGAATAATAGCGATGTGTATTGACTGGGACATTTTGGCGCAATGCTTGTTGCGCTTACAAATTAGTATCATAACATCGGGAGAAGATTTCTCACCCGCTAAATGAAAAAGAATTCCACCTCGTGTAGTTTATCTTCCCCCTAATCGTCATTTTTTAGGTGGAAAGAATCCACGGTAACTTACCACCTAAAAATGGGCCATTTCCTCTTAAGCACTTAACTTTTTATCTATTCTAGCCTAGCAGGAAAAGTTATATGACTTTAAATCAGAATGTAATTGAATGTATTACAGAGTGTGGTATTCTGAAATTCGAACTTTACATTACATCAACATTTTATCTACCAATATGCAAGCATAACATGGGTCTTAAGCTTAATGATTCCTAATAGAACAATGCCATATTTGAATTCGAATAAATATAGTTACCATTAATTCTTAAGTCTCATATTTTCGGTAAAATCAGTTTCAGTTTATTGCTTTATTACATTTCTACAACAGAATAATTCATGTATTTGCATTTCTAAATTTAGGGAAAATATTTTGGTTTTTACAAAACTGCAATTTTTTCATTCACCATGTGATATTTGCAGTGGAAGCTTAAATAAGCTTAGTTATGCTGAAGCTTAATTCTTTCATTAACCATAATCACGGCGGACTTAAAAAAAGGAAAGAGTGGCAGACCATAAAAGTTTATAGAAGTTACATTAATTCAAAGGTAGGCCTTATGTGCTTGGGAAAAAGCTGGCAGAATTAGGCCAGAAAACAATAAGTAGGCAATACTGATGTCTTATGATCATACCTTGTTGTTACTGTTTAATTCAAGCTATCAAAATAACTAAAAAATATCTAAATGAAAAACTAGCAAATGAAAACTGCCAATGTATAATAATATAATAATGATCATGTGTTTATAGTTTACATTTGCAATTCAGCATATTCGAAGCATCTATTTCGTATATGATTCAGGATGTTTTCATATTTTTAGGCATACTGAATTTGAACCTTGAAGTTTTTAGGTGGAAGGTTCCTTCTGTTAGGAGGAAGTGACCCAGTTTTAGGTGGTAAGTTACCGTAGATTCTTTCCACCTAAAACTGGCAATTAGGGAGAGGATAATCTATACGAGGTGGAAATCTTTCTAGTTTAGCGGGCAAGAAACTTTTTTCCTTCCTTAATATAAGAGAAATATCAGTTATTGCACATAATGTAATATGCATCTTTCAGAAAAATCAATCTCATCTTCGCGGAATACCATATTATGCACGTTTACTGGAAACCAAATACCCTTTTAGTTGTCAGCGGATGGACATTATTGGGTCTGGCTGGTACTCTCATTTCAAATATTTGGAAGGAATACAGGACAATGCCTATAGTAACATATTTAATTAAACCCAACTGAAACGAGTCTGGATGAGATTCTATTTCCAGCAGTTACAATCTGTAATGTAAATGGGCTTCAAAAGTTAGCTTTGGAAGCTGAAGTAAGGTAAATTTTTGTACAATTTAAAAAAACTTTTGTACAAAAGTTGCCAATGATACTACTACCTGTGAAATTTTTTCAGAAAAATTAAAGCAATTGCAAACGGAAGCTCATCCACTACAGATGTTAATGACAATGCTTCACTCACTCGCCGGAGTGGTGGATATGAATTATATGTATTTGTGACATGGTACTAACTTACTTACACAGATTTGTTGGGAATACGACAATCTTGGAATGGTTTCCAGAAATATATGCACCCATCAATCAAAACCGCGAAGCAATTCGAAAGTTCCAGAATCCACTGGCCACACATCAGTCGGTGTCACAATCGTGTTAATAGATGATTATAAACTGCATATGGCTTGACATCGTCAAGAATTGTAGTCAAATTTTTCAACCAATTGAGACAGACTATGAATACTGCTGCACATTTAATATTGTTCCAATTTCTCTACTTTTGGAAGATGTGTGAGTGATGATGTATCAAAAATAACGGTTTATTTGAAATCAATAATTTTTTATTATTTTATGTAAGAAGCATTTTAATCGTTTTTCAAATAAAGGAATGACGACGGATATGATTGTGGTTAAAGCTTGGGACGCAATAAATCTGGACTATGAAAATTCGATATTCACAGAAGCTACAATGAACCGCGAATATCCATGCAGACAAAGATATCCTGGAAGATTTGCTGTATTATGATTTCTTAATAACCCTAAGCTAGACGATTAATTGTGTGCAAACTCTGATTCCAAAGGATTTATGATGGGCTTAAATGTGCCCTTAGATTTCCCCAGAATGATGGACGACGGCTTGGCAATCAGTACTAACTCCGAGCTATTTATTCGCGTGACACCTGAAATAACTTTGTCAGAAGATACGTCGTCATCATTAGCATTGGTGAGCAAATTAAAAACAAATTTTAAAGTGTAACAGTTCACGCAGTATATCAAACATTCAAATTTTAAATGTTTTTCATAAGGATAAACGACAATGCTACTATGGCAATGAACAACCCCTTAAACACTACAATATGTACACAATATCAAAATGCATGGATGAATGTATTACACAAAAAACATTAGAGCAATGTTGATTATTTTGTTTCTACATTCCACGTGAGTTCTTGTTAGTAAAAAAACAGTAAAAGAAACTACGCAATTTTTATGAATAGTTCTTCAACAGATCTTCGAACCGATGAGATTTGTGGAAAGTGGCACTATAATTACACACAGAGTTTGTAGTCATCATATTTTTTATGTATTATTTGGACTTTGGAATGTGACAATCCAATAATTTGGAGGCTTAGTGAAAGCCACTCCAATCTCCACTGGCTGCAATTTAACTATTTTCACTGGGGTGAGGGTGACAAAAGAGTTATCACTGATGCAATTGTTCAGGTAATTTGATCATACATATGACAAAATAGTTTTTCAGTATTCAAACTGTAATTAAAATGCTTACGAGCCAAAGGTCAATTAGCGTTTTTATACGGCAGGATTTCCATGGAAGAATTGGAAGCTACGAATGTATCTGTGACGACATTTCATACAATCCTCCTCCACATCCCATATCGGAACGGTGTGAGTAAAACTTTCTTTCTTCTTTTGTATTTCTAAAATAATGGCTGCAGTAAAATATATACCTAATCAGTACAATATATAAGTAATTAGAATGCAGTCTTAGAAATAGAAATAATTATAAACCATTTAATAACAATAAAAATTGTGACTCAAAGGGTATATGTAAATAATTTTTTTAAGTACACTGTCATTGCGAATACTAAATAATTCCAATATTTTGTTAAAAATTTGGCACATTTTTTGCATCTACTATAAGAAGCGACCATTGGAACTATTAAAGGAATCTTATAAAAATCTGAAACAATTTCATATCACTCTCTGATGAAGGCTGAATGAGAAAATTTGTCCAATCAAATTCCTAGATAACTAGATTACTACCAATGCTAACCTACATAAATATATAAAGTGATGGCGACTTATGGAATCCTGAGTTCTC
>JAQIXX010003388.1:0-19909 GCA_034700605.1 Willowsia nigromaculata | reverse complement strand
TTCCTTTCGTCAGAGTTCGTCACTTAAATGTACCGATTCATCTACGTGATTCCCTCGTGTTTACCACGATTTATTTATTATCTGAACACATGCATTAGCTAAATTGAAAAATGACCGCGAGCTTAAAGGAAAATAAATTACAAGCGTAAGTCACTTCACTTAAATTGTTTTGAAATCTGTGATACGTAAAATACCTGTAATTGTCCGAAAAAGGCTCTTAGTATGCCATTTTGTGATACAAATTGATAATAGGTTGGATTTCTTGTCAATGATATTCCCAGAAGGCAAATTAAATTCTCAATAAATTAAGTCAGGAAGCATTAAAAAGCAAAGTACCGTAAAATCTGAAATAGACGCCTCTTCGGATATACGCGCCCTCCTTTAATAGACGCCCCGGCGTCTACGGACTAGAAAGTTGACGGAGTAAACAGACGCCCCCATTTAATACACACCTCCCCTCCCAATAGACGCCCCCTCAAAAAAATTCTAAGATGTGTCACATGACTATAGTACATACACGTGCATTTAAATGACCATAAAATACAGCATTTGATCTCTTTTGCTTTAGATGTGTGTATTTTAAATGCAGAATACATGGAATTTTACATAGAAATCTAATTTTTATCTTAGATTTGTGCATTACGAAGAAGATTTTTAGAAAAATGACAAAAAGCAGGCGGAGTAAATAGACGCTCCCGTCAATTGCGCGCCTCCCTTTAATAAACGCCCCGGCGGCTACAGATGAAAAATTCGATATTGCACGTAGACGCCGGGGCGTCTATTTCAGATTTTACGGTATATAATTGACTGTCTTGATGAATTACATAAACCAAATATTTTACGAGGCTAAAATGCTAAAGTACTTAACCTATGTATCATTTAGAAAATACGAAATTACACACAAACTCTCAGTTATAATATTACAGAACTAGCGAGCAACAGAAATTACACAAATCAAACGGGTTCATCCCAAGTAATTTTAAATCCCGACGCTATAACATATGTTATTACACAACCAAGAAAAGTAAAATAGAATTAAAATGGTTAGATTAAAACATTGCTATGCAATTATTTCCGCTTTTGCGACGTCATTACTGGGTAGCATCAGTATTAAAATTGCACGACATTAGGCAGGTACACTATATAGTTGCTTGCAACTTAAGTCACATCTCCAACTTGTCTTTGTCTCACATTCAAGGTACGAACATGTAAATACATGGAAAAATCATGTTTTTACATGATAATATTCACTGGCAGTTTTTACATGTTAAAACTAAATTCATGTAAAAAACAGAAAAATGGCTCAAAATACTATAATTTCACATTCTAAACACTTCTAACGTCCTTAGAATAACGTAAATAATCTATAGTTATAATTTGGAACTATTTCAGCAACGTTAAATTGGTTTTTCCAAAATGTAAACAAAGCCATATGATTTCCAAGCTAATGTTAAAAAATATTTAATACATATTTCCATTTTTACATGATTTTTTCCATATTTCCATGTAAAAAGGGGTACCTTGCTCACATTTGTGTTCCATAGCAACATATAGCAAGTAAAATCTATCTACTTAAAGTAGTAAACATTTTACAAGAGTTCAGAAATGGAAAAGACTTCAGAAATTTCTAAGTTGCGCTTAAGGAAGCGAACATATTTCCAAAAGCGACCTGACTCGCAAAACTCCTCCCGACAATTTACACCCGTTTCAATATGGATTCTAAAAAAAGTCCAAAAACTTTGGACGCGTCCATTTGAGCTAATAGGAGATACATCTTCAAAATACAAGATTGTTGTAAACGATAACTATTTTACAAGTACACTGACTTCACGCATTAAACAAGCAGCATTGGGTGTCCTCTGGTTCACATTATTAGCTACTGTTGGAGGACTGATCCGCTTGTTTACGATTCGGACCCAGCATGAGAAGATTAATCCACACCAATTTGCTGAAAAAGTTTGCGCAGGAATGTTTGCCATTTGTTCATCCATTTTCATACTTTCTTCGTCTACAGCTGCAAATCTCCTTTATCACCAAGTTAACGATTTATTAACAGCACGTTTCAAGATCAATCCGGTCAAGGTTAATTTTCATTTTCGATATATCAATTTAATTGAACTATCATTACTTGGATTTGTCTGCTATTTCTTATGTTTCCCACTTCTTGTCGCTATTGCTCCGTTTGGCATTGGTTATGATCCTCTTCAAGTAATTTTGTACTCAAAGTTACGCCACTTCTTAATATCTAGAATTTATTTTAAAATTGTGGCTGGGTTGATGTATGGAATTGCAGCATATAAAATAGTACATATAAAACCCATACTTTCGCTGTGGTAAACGACATAAGTCTATGACGCTTCGAAGCACAACAATGCTTTCATAACAATGCAACCTTCACGGGAGGAAGACTGAAACGACGCTTAACGGAAAGCATTGTTGTAATGCTTTCGCTGTTTATTGCCATGCTTTCACTGTATATTGCCACGCTTTCGCTGTAGATTGCCATACTTTCACTATACATTGTCATACTTTCGTTGTATATTGTCATGCTTTCGCTGTATATTGTCATTTTTTCGTTGTACATTGCCATACTTTCGCTGAATACTGTCATACTTTCGTTGTATATTGTAATGCTTTCGCTTTATATTGCCAAGCTTTCACTGTATATTTTCATGCTTTCGCTGAATATTGCCATGCGTTCGTTGTACTCTGAGATTCTTTTGCTGTACATTGCCATGCTTTCACTATACATTGAGATTCTTTCGCTGCAAATTTTCATTCTTTCGATAAGATTAGACTCGTACCTTCTACTAGTTTAAATAAAAAAAAATTTTCTAGGGTTTGTAGTGAACTGAAATAGAAATCTACACTGGAGGCTTGGTTAGATGTAACGAAAGTATGACAATGTACAATGAAAGTATGGTACTATACACCGAAAGCATAGCAATATACATCGAAAGCATGTCAACAAGCTTCGAAGCGTCGTAGACTTATGTCGTTTACCACAGCGAAAGTATGGGTTTTATATGTACTATAGCGAAAGCATGTATGGGCGGCGGCTTTTGTGCGAGTAGCTTTGCCGGCGATATGCGGGGTATCTCATGCTGCTTAAAAGTAAAAGTAGAATATAGTGGCCAATACCGGCAGGACCAAATTCGTCCTGGCGAGATTCTGTGGGACCAAAATCACAGACACGGTGGACCGTGGTTTTGCTTTTGCTGGCTGGGTGAATGTCATGTTTCATTTGTGTTTTTGAATTTTCATAGAACTATTTCTTGCGCGTTTACAATAAAATGTTGCAAATTTTACATCACAGATTATTTCATAAATCAATACCCTCGTTTCGTTCAGAATATAGGAAAATATGAGTTTCCAAAGCGGAGTTAAAAGGAATGACAGAATTTTTCCTAAAAAGTTTAAACAATAAATATCCCACACATTTATTGCTTTTAAGTGCTATATGTAAGGATCTTTCTCAGAGTCGTGTTTTTCCGATTGCACAAAATACACAAAGCAGGATTGGTAAGAAGATATTTCAGCCAATCCCATTCCCCGAAATCAGTATTTTATTTGTAATTCATGCTTTAAAAATCACCAGGATTCTAGAAACTGTACAGATGTTTGCAAATGAGTACGTGTGGGTTGGCAATCATACAGAGCCAAGTTGATATTTGAAACACAATAAGAAACGGTGGGTAATTCAAATATTCCAAAAGCGTTGATTTTTATCGTACGTAAAGCATACTAAACAAAATATTTCAAGAGAATTGGAGATTAAAAACATTGCCCTCTTTCTATACCAATCACTATATTTATCATTCGTGTGTTTAGAAGCATAATAAAATTTATGTTTTCATACAATTTTCAATCGAGACAAAACGATAACAAAAGCAAATTTCATCCCGTTAATTATCACAAAATTTGTTCTACCTACTTGGCATATTCAATATTATAATTTTTTTCTATGCATAAGTTCACAAACATACAATCCGTCTCACTTTTATGTTTTTCCCCTGCGCGTTTAATAAAGTTTACGTAGCATTTGAGTAAATTATTTTTCATTTCTGAGTTGATATTCAAACATTATATTCACAAAAACAAATTGCATGTCTTGGGAAGGGTAAACAGATTTTTCCGAAATCTGTATTTGTATCATAGATAAATGTTTATTTTACTCTCCGCAAGAGCTTCAATTCAACTCATGTTATTTGTTTACTCTTATTTATAATAGGTGGGGGTAAATCAGCACAAATAACCAATAAAAGATGTGACGCCATTGCCCACCAACCTGCTAATTTCAAAATCAGATCTACGGTGAAAATATATTCATATTAAATTTTAAGTTATCATTTTGTATGCATGAAATGCTGTAAACACGTAAGGCTGTAATTATTTTTCAGAACTTAACTGTTTAGTTAAATACCAACAAAATTGTTGATTATCAAAAACTTCTATCGAAAATATTTTTATTCTAACAAAATTCTAACTTGATATTTTTAGACCATGCCTACATGCCGCCGTATGTACTGTACTTCAAATTCTCCCGACTGCTTAAGAGTTTCAATTTAGAAGAATATATATTGTATACGATTAAAGTAATCACACCACCAGACCAAAAATACTTGTAGAGCATTGCCCAATTCAAAATCATAATGGAAAAATTAACAAAACCAACTAGAAAATATTCTGTTAAATGGTGCATATCACTTCAACTAAGCATTCTTCAATCCGCTCCCAGAAATTTACGCATTTTTGAAGAAACCAAAGCTGCACAAGATCCTGTTCCAGTATACCGTACTAACCAAGAACGGTTAGATTCATTGAGACGATTCCTTTGGATACATACACTAGGAAGATTTTTGCAGACGTTCATCATTTACAATTTATTCACTGGTGTGACTCGACTCAATGGCCAAAATATATTTATGTTAGAATTTTGGACAGCCACTACTATAACTGGCTATTTAACAGTAAATTTGATCTTACGCAGAAATCTTGAGTTTTCACAAATTTTAAACTCATTGCTAGCTCATAGTGACATTCAACAATCATCAATCCTTAAATTTTTTATGATGTCTATTTCTGTAATATCTGTCGTCTTTACAATTCCGTATGGTTTGATAGTGTTCATCACGAATAAGGAGCCCATTACTTCAACAATAATGTCACGGTTGCCTAGACACTGTTTACTTCACCTTGTCTGTAGGATGATCGAATTTGTGATGGAAATTTGGGACTTCTCCTTAGTAGCAAAGTTTGCATCTTTCGTATTGTACCATGGCATGTTTTCTAGCTACGCGGCGCTTACAATACTTGCCAACCGGATGATATCTAATCAATGCTTGTATTCTAGAAATCATGAAAACATCATAAAAAATATTGTAACATACCGTCAGTTAGCTATATATACTGCGTTGGTCAATGACTGTTTTCAACAAATCCTAGCTGTACCATTTAAAGCTATAATATTGTCATTGTCTTGTGTCCTTGGAACTATACTTTTGAACGTTAAGCTTCGTTCTGGATTTACAATTGTTGGTATCGTTTTTATCTGCTACGCAATTATTTGCACATGCGTTATCACCACAATTGGCTATTATTTTCCGGGAAGGGTAAATGAAATCAGCAAGAAAATGAAAAAAAGTTTGGTGAATGAGCTTTCGTTTCAGTTTATATCAAAGAAACATGAGTTTCATGATATGAAACGTCTGAAGCTTTCCATAAGAGCATGCCGAGACTTGAGGATAATGATTGGATCTGTAAATTTTTATGAGAAAGATACAGCACTCAATATACTTAACTTTTTAGCACAAAATACTATCAGTCTTGCGTTGGTACTGTGAATTCAAAAACACAAGTACCTACAATATATTATAATAATAAAGATAAATCTACTCCACTAATTTTCGCATGTGAAATTGCAGAAGAACATTCTTTAGATTTTTTGCATATAAATGACTTCTTGAATGCGTAAAATAGCGAAATGTGGGCAGAAAATCCACAAAATGTCCTAGTTTCGGCACCCGAAGAACTAAAAAAAATTTCATATTTCCCATCATATTTTGCCTATTTTGATGTCATATTATATTTTTGGAAAATTTACGTCATAAACTTCCGGGCCTCAATAATGATTTTATCACAAAATAATATGCAGAGTACCTTGCATTGCTTGCATGAGTAAGCTTTTTTCTTGATTCATTAAACCCCAACAATTTTCTTAATTACCTGCTTACATTATTTTCTCCTCAAAATAATAAAACCACTTTTTTATTTCGCTAGTTTTTTTTATAAAGTTTGCGTAACACGTCATTTGGTTGTATTAATACATGCAGTCGCAAATACACAAATTCAATGGTAGCCTACCGGAGATATTCTTCCATAATTTGGTAAAGGGCTGTATTTTTAAAGTTTGCAGTAACTTGTATGATATTAGCAAGCTTCAATTTTTTTACATACGTATGCATTTTCCATGATTTTTTCAAACTAAACATGTTTGAAGGTGGCTACAAACTCTCTTTCTCAAAACTAATGTGAGATTATGAATCTGCAAGTTGCAGATTTCTTTTGTAAAAATTGATCTAAGTGCCAATCAGAGGCAAAACACGGAGCTAAATTTAACTTTCTGCAGGTTTATTAGGAAAATCAAATGCAAGAGGTTAATTTTTCAGGATACATTAGGCAAATAATTTAGAAATATTGTAAGCATGCACGTGAATGATACCATTTGTTAACACATTTCCAAATTTGTACCACCCCACCAGCTAAACCGGTATACATATAGAATAATAAGTCACCTTTGAATTCATAACCAAAATTGCGACATATAGTTTTTCTTAAAGGGAGATTTTCTTAAAAAGAGTTTTGGGCGATCTGAGAAGTGAAGAAATATTAAAAAATTCCACAAATTTTGCACAAACTATGTAGAATATTTGGAAATGTTGTTTGAATCAACTTTGCTTATCAAGTCTTCAAGTTGTTTGGATAAACTTGAGAAATATTTGAAACCGGAAAAGAGAACATTGGCAGTGAAAATATTCAAAAAGCATCGCAGAGCACGAAAAAAATTAAATATACATGTAGAGTATCCATTCTATAATGTAAGCAGGGATACTTTCATGGCTCACCAGAATCAAATACTTGATGACTGGATTAATTTGCTGGTAACTACTGGGTAAATGTTGCGGTTTGTAATATTTGCTATGCTTAAATGACAGACATAGCTCGAATTTGTTTCTGGGCCAAGGTAAAATTATTTATATATAATATGGGGAGTTGGAGAAATTTTCTCCCTTTTAATAAGAAAGTAGAGGTTAAATTATATAGCACATAGTATAAAATACATGTTATTGACAATTATAAATATTTAGATACTGGGGAAGATACTTCACCAACACGTGGAAAATGGACAGTGCTTTTGTGTTGAATAAATTATAGTTTTATTAGTATAGCAAATGGCTTAGCATGTTAAATTCAATGTTGGGTAGGCATTTAAATTATAAAATGGGGTTTAGTATTTTGGTTTTACCATGGGATTTAGCATGTGCTTCAGCGTTTTTGGTTTAACCTGGGGTTTAGCATTATTCCAAGATATAGGGTTAAGCATTAAAAGAGGGACAATCTTTTGCTTTTGATAATAACAAACTATAGATTAGTACCAGAGCCGCCAGCGGTTTTCATAAAGTTACCGGTTCTCGTACAATTTTTAGTCAATTTTTTTCAATTTACATAGTAGTATATCATATTTTAGCATTGGTTATTCAGCATGGACATCAGCATTTGTTATTAGGTGCCATTGATAACTGGTACTTTCTGAAAATGATGGTGGAGGTCTACAAATGTCTGTCATTCTGTCTGCCTGTCTGTGGTAACTTTCAAACGAAATCGAATTTTTGAATTCGTATTTTTGCAATGGGCTTCTAAAACGCAAGCTTAGATGAGTTCGAAGAAGGTCAGTAACGATCAACGGAAACCGCAAGAAACCGTTACAACGACCGGAACGTCTAGATGATACATTTCTCATACTGGCATTTTATATCAGTCTATATCAGATTATCTGATTTATTCAGAATAGACCTTAGCACTAAATTTTAGCATGGGCATTAGCATATGTAATTCCCTAATTAATCATTTGTTATTCAACATGGTCTTTAGCATTTGTTATTCCGCATTGTTCTTAGCATTTTTTATTTAGAATGGTCTTTAGCATTTGTTATTCAGCATGAGGCTTTTGCAATAATACTCTTATTTATGGGTTTATGATAACATTCACGCTATTAAGGATTGCTAGTGTGATGAGCATTTGCAATGTGGGATTTAGCCCTTGCAGTGTAGGATTTAGCATTATCAATGTGAAGATTAGCATTAAAGTGTGGGGTTTAGCATTACAGTGTGACGCTTTGCATTATTAGGGAATAGAGAAGGCATTAGGGGATGGTATTCAAACTTATGGTTACTTACTGCCAGTGTAGGAATTGTATTACAATTTGGGATCAGTTACTATTATAGTGAGTTTTAGTATTGCTACAGGGGCTCAAGCGTATCCAGTTAGAAGTTTGGTATTACGCATTGCAATATGGTGGTGTGCATTGCTATAAGGGGTATAGCTGTACAAATAAGAGTTTAATATTGCAGTGTGGTTTTTAAAGTTGGCATTTTATGTTAAGTTCTCAATGCCAATCCCAATGTTAATTTTACTCTTTTGAACCTCGTTAGAAGTTTCAGCTGCTAAATCCATTATTTAAAATCTAATGCTAAATTCAATATTGAAAATCTTCAGGGTCCTTAACATGGGGTTTAGTATTCCGGGTCCTTAAAATGGGATTTAGTATTCAGGGTCCTTAACATGGGATTTAGTATTCAGGGTCCTTAACATGGAGTTTAGTATTCAGGGTCCTTAACATGGGGTTTAGTATTCAGGGTCCTTAACATGGGGTTAAGCATTTGAACAGGGACAAACTTGTTCGTTTTCCCCGAAATACCAGATAAAAATCATATATTAGTATTATAATTATAATAAGATACGTACTTCAACATTAACATTAACATCTGTATTGACACCTTACTTCACTTAATTTATTTTATGTTAGAGCATTTATGTATGGAATAAATTAAAAAAAGGTTAAAGTTTAGCATCAAAACATAAACGTAGTCACTTTGATTAAAATGTTACTTGTTTCTGAGTACGAACTCTGGATGAATTTAATGAACATCATTAGATCATGTTGTCTAAAATACATACGTAAATTTAAGGAATTATTGTATTTTGACTTCACAATCAGTTAGAATTGATTGTCGATTTTTAATTGGTTTTTCTAAAATTAAACTCATGCTACACTTTTTTGGATTTAATGCAAAGTTAAACAGCGCTTAATATTCTGAAAAGCAGACCAAAATCGCAGTAAATTGTTTTTGTCGTCTCAGTCAAATTGTCGGCCTATTTTTAACGGACTTATGGTTAGTAATGCCATGCGTTAAAATAAATGTAAAAATTTGGAAAACATACATTTTATTTCCACTATGATAAATTAAGATGGCTAATGCTGCATTTATATGTTTGGCTTAACCAATTTTGCGAATAGTTTCACTGTTAGGCCAATCATTTTCAATCCACACTGATATGTAACTGAAGTTGTTTATAACCATCAAAAAATTACAATAGATATAATAATGAGGGAATTGCCTCATGCCAATTCAAGATTTTGAATTGCAGCAATGACTATTCAAATGACCCTATGCCATTTTAATGGGGTCTGGGCTCATCGATAATCACTGAAAAATTATACATCAGTTCAAACCTCTCGTTGAGCTGGCTATAGAGTAAAATTGTCTCATATAGGAAAGAGCCCGAAATCTATTTTCAAATTTTGAAAAATCGTTGTCACGGACTGATAGAGGCTCAAAAACTACTATGTAGAATCCCATCATTCAAAATTTTTTCAAGCCCAATCGTTTTCCGTAAGATAGCGTCAAAGTCAAAAACACGTTCCACCGGGATTTGACTGGAGTCCTCAAATCTCAACGCAGAATCTTGCCAATATACGCGTTGAAACCGCAATAATTTCTCTAGCATGGTCATTTTTTTAGAATTTTGAAATTCTGATTTCGACCTATTTCCTATGTGTATGAGACGATTGTGCTCTATATGTGTTATTAGACACAAGTTTCAAAAAATTACGATCATGGTGTTTTAAGGGGTCAAAGTCACAGATTTTAGCATGGTGGTAAATAGCAAATAAACTAATTTTTTCTAAAACACGTCCGTACGGTTACCAAGCATATATTTTTGAATATGTCAGAACTTCACCTTCGATTTATAATTATTTATTTAACATAACGCATGACGTCCGTATTTTGACTTGCTTTGGACCTGAAAAAATAATGTGATTTATTAAGATCCTTTATTTTTTTATGTTGAAATCAGCAAATAAGACCCCTCAAAATACCATGATCTTATTTTTTTGAAAGGTGTGATTATTGACAAATATATTCAGTTTGACGAGGGCTTTCGATTGATGTATAATTTTTTGATTATGGATTAGCCCAGACCCCATTCAAGAGGCGTATGGCCCTTTCTTTCAGCCATAGAGTGTATGTTATATTTTAAAGTAAAAACCATCACAATTTAACTCACGGTAATACATGTCAATCAGAAAAATTTAAACGCACACTTTGAAAAATTTATTTTTTAGACAATTTTTAGAACGATAATTTGTTGACCTGATTTCTGTATATTTTTAGGTGCCGGCCAAACAAATATTTTTCTCTTACTTCGTGTGGCAGTAAGCCTATCATGAAAGCAAAGTGTATTTTTTTCAATGCATTTCAATCAATCAAGTAGCAAATATCAGCTAAAGTAGGAAACGTATTGTTTTCATGATTAGGTGTGGAACTAAAAACTTACAAACCAAAAACCAAATAAGGTGTCAGATTGGGGAAAAATTCGTTACTGGTCGTTGGTAAACTATTTTTTAACAAAAAATGTCAACTTCACTTATAAGAGGATTTCGCGTTCCCCTGCAACAGTTTCTCAAATCTTCAAAAACCCTCACTCCTGGTGTTATACGAGTTTGGAGAAAACTTCAATATCTATACCCACTACCATTTTATGTTACAGAGGTGTTACCAAGTTTTGCAACAACAAAAAATGTCAAATACAAAACCAACAGAGTGGTCGTTTCCGTCAGAACCTTACTCACTTGTTTATTAATGTTAATAGAAATTTTTGAAATAGGAAGAGTGGTGTGGTTGTTTAGCGTTAGAAATCATCCAAACAAACCAGCACATTTACAGGAGCAAATATTTTTTGATTTGTTTGGAATATGCCTGATTGCCATTGGATTTATATTAAACATGACAGTTTACACTTCCCATTCTCAAATTTCCTTTTTATTTTCGCAGCGTCTAAAAATGGTACCAGTAAGTGTACCTATCAACGGAAGACCAATAAGTATTGGGGATATTTCCATTTACGGATTTGCATTACTTTTCTTGTGCTTTCCAATCGTTGTTATACTTGTACCGTTTATTGTTACGTACGACCCAGTACACATAATAGTTGATATTTTTGGTGTATCAAGGATCTACCCTCAACTCTCACTTTTATGGCGACTTTTAGCAGCAATCTTTTATGGAGTACTGACCTTGTACTTTTCATTGGAGTGTGTGGTTTACTTCCTGATAGTATTGGTATTTTTTGAAGGTGGCAAGGAGTTTTCCCTAATGCTGAAGAAACGAACAGAGATAAGGAAGTCGGAGTATTGCTGTAAATTACTAATGATAAGGATTCTGCATCTATACCTCAATTCCATAAACTTTAAATTCTCAGCATCATTCTTGGCTCTTGTGATATTTGGAATTTTATTAGCTAGTACTTCAGCCTTTGTTGCAGTTGCAATGCACGATCATGTACCCTTTTATGTCACATTGTCGTTTTTGGTTGTCATTGTTGTATGTGTTGTTATCAATTTTTATATTTTGTTTCTGGCTGATGCTCCACATAAGAATGGGACAAAATTTAGACAAAGTTGGAAAATGTCTCTTCGGCGAAGTGATAAATTGGAGAGAAGGCAAATTCTTTCTTGTCCACTTATAGGGTATAGTATTGGACCGATGCGACATGTAGGGCGCTATACTTCTCTTCTTATTGCTAATCGGATAATTGAATATACAGTGAATATGCTACTATTACGGTAACAATTGTGTCAGTTTATGTGGGAAACTTTATCTCATGTACAGGATAACCAGGCATGCTTTAGTTGACATAAAAAAAGAGTTTGTGTGAATGAGAACTACGAGAAAGGGATGAGATGAAGTTTTGTTATAAGATTTTAATACAAATTGTTTATTATTGTATATTATTTATTATGGTACTTAAATACTCAAAATACGCCATTGCTTTCTACAAAATAATAGAATTTGTTTTGGTAATAAAGAAGTGTTTAGTATTTATTAATTAATATTGTTGTTGCATACTCAATGGATGAGGTTGTTTATTATTTATGAGCAAAGTACTCTGCATTTTGCATTTTTCCGTTTTAAACCCGTATTCATTAAATTTTCCTTGAAAAAGCTCAAGGCTCGGCTTCAAAGGGTTAATTAAAATTTATTGAATTCAATTGTACAAGGCCAACAAGCTTGTTAATTACAATTCACACATTCACTATGATCACCGGCCTGTCTTCAGGAAAGAATATAAGGGAGAAAATATAGGGTGAGTACGTAGCTAGTTATTTTTTCAAGTACTATCAAAGGAGTAGAAATTATGCATTTTTAATTCAAATGGATTCATCCGATAATTTAGAGTCCTTGACTTACAGTACAACCCCCATAATGTCATTACTTAAATGAGAGTAAAAGAGAAATTATATTGCTGAGATGAGCAAAATACCAATTATTGTATATTTCCGTTTGAACGTGCTCATCAAAAACATTCCACGTAACATGACAATAAAACGGTTTTTACAGAATCAGGTACAACTCAGACATGAAAATTCTTACAAATACCTTGGGATCAGTTATTTGGTGTCCATAATTAGTTGCAAAATATCTATGATTAGCAACAAAAACAGCACCGAAGTTGTGATGCTTTAAAACCCACATATACAATGCAACAGGTCCAAATCTCTAGAGTGGTTCGAATACCAGTTTATCCGAGACCGCCGGTCTCCTGATCCGTAAGAACTTTCACGTTAGATACAACAAACCCCACGCAAAAAAGGCGTCATACGTCACTTGTAACCTACATAGCATTTGCTAAATAATATGAAGCAGGAGTAGAACTGGCAAGCTTCTATTTACATTTGGTACTTCAATGAATACGTTTTTAGCTGAAGCGCATTTCAAGCTCGACAAAAATTTGAATTTGTAAGAAGCAAAATATTTATATTCTGCACTAATCACTACTGAGTATGATACTCTTATTGAAACTATCATACTCCAAAAAAATCAAAAATGGAAAAGATTTTGAAAATTACAAGCTCACACTTGCAAAAGGGAAAGTATTTCGTAAAGCGACTCAGTTTACAACACTCACCTCCACATTTCACACCTATTTTAATTTGGGCTTTAAAAATCATTCAAAAAATTTGGACGCGTCAGTTCCACCTCATATAGGATACAGCTTCAGACTATAAAATTGCTGTCAACAGCGGCTATTATACACGCAAACGATCTTTACGTCTTAAACAAGCAGCATTATGTGGGCTTCTGTTCACTATACTGATTACTCTGGGAGAACTGGTCCGCCTGTTTCTTAAACGGAATCAACATGAAAGGGAAATCAATCCTGAAAAATTTGCAGAAAAATTTTCCACGGGAATGTTTGCCTTTTGTTCATCCATTTTCATGCTTGCCTCATACACAGCTGTCAATCTCTTCTATCACGTAATAATTGAACTGCAAACAGCGCGCTTTAAGGTCATTCCAGTAAAAAAGATATTTGCTTTTCGGAAGGCTAATATTCTGGAGCTATTATTACTTGGGTTTATCGGTTCTTTCCTCTGCATTCCAGTTCTAGATGCTATTGCTCCTTTAGCCATTGAATACGATCCATTTCAGGTAATTTTGTATGAAACTATCCTAATACCCCGAATCTGTTTTAAAATACTTGCTGGATTGTTTTTCGGCAGTATATGCTTGTATTTTATGGTAGAATTCCAAGTTTATTTTACTTTTATCATTATATTCACAGAAGGTTGCAATCGGTTTGCTTGTGTATTATGCTCATGGCCAAAAAATTCAAATATAGCTAATTTTCGTAAGAAATTGTTGTATTTTAGAGAACTACAGGTCCTAATGGCCGGTGCAAATTTATTTGCTGAAAAACTGCTGCTGGTTTTGTACTTCTTTGGTACTGTGCTTACAAGTGCGTGTGGTTATGCGTCTATCAAAATGTATCATCAACTTCCATTAATTGCTTACTTAACGTGTCCGGCGGTAGTAGTTATATCATTTGTAAATAATTTTCTGATATTACATCTTGCAGATTTGCCATACAGAAAGGGGACGAGATTTAGGCAAATCTGGGAAAGGTCCCTGAATAAAAGGCACAAATTACAAAGGAAGCAAATTAGAGGATGTCCAAACATAGGTTATAAATTTGGTCCAAATTGGTGTGTGAGACAAAGTACTTCCATTAAAGTTGCTTATCATGTCATAGAATGTACGGTTTACATGCTATTACTATAAGTTTTACTTTTGTGTACATTTACATGCATAATAACAATTAGCTACTAGAAAGTTTATGAAAAAACTTGATGAAGTCGTGTCGCCTTATGTTACGTAATTGGTCTTATCTAAATACAATACTAATTTGCTCACAAATTCTGTAACTTTCCTGCAGTGATCACGTGTAATACCAGGATTGAAATCTGATAATATAGAAAAATGGATTTGACTTGCTGATTTTTAAAGATATTTAATTTGTTTTCCGTTGTGGTTACGATGCACTACAATTATAATAAATAGCATTTCAATTTTTAACTTAACCGTAATTAAAGTAAATTGATTTCGATAATTTTTAAGGTCTCCTGTTTGCAATTTTTAGGAAAATATTGATAATGGCACTTTAATAATTACCTTATATTCGATCAGTCTTCTGATTTTAGTATTAATTTTATACCAATTCTGAACATAAAATGTATGTACCCATCAATTTTTCCTAAGATTGTCCAATCATTTAGGGGCTTTTTGCTACATCTTTGGCACATGAAAGTTAATGTTCGTTTGTTCATTTGACATTTTTGTCTAATGATGGGCTTTCAAACCTTGATTAAATAAATTTTGCTTAATTTTGGAATTATAGTAATTTAAAGTCCAGTAAATTGAGAAAGTGGAAGCTATGCATCACAAAATTATATTTGGGCAACATTTTCAAGCGTTTCATTCAAATTCAGTAGTAGACGGGTATGGGTGGCGGTTTGATAAAACTAAGAAATATTTTTACATAAAACTAAATCACTAGCTGTACCCCGTATTTGTTTTATCAGCTAAAATTTGCATATGTCAATCTAACTTTCTCATCCTTTGTATATTGCATTGCTAACACCTTTCCCTACACCACAACTATCAATGGCGCCTCCATGCCTTCCAGGAAAACTTAACGCTCACTTAAAACAATTTCTTGAATCCTCGAAATCACTCTCCCCAGGGGTTATACGTGTTTGGATAAAACTTCAAAGTAACTGGTCTGTGCCCTTCTTTATTGCAGGAAACTTTACAAATTCTGTAACAGTAAAAAATAATATTGGATATAAAGCAAAGAATAAAGCCAGTTACTTCCGATCTGTATTCTTATATATCCTAATATTGATTGAACTATTTACAATGGGACGACTGTTGTGGTTATTTAGTGTAAGAAACAATCTAAACAGTCCGCCAAAGTTGAAGCAACAGATATGTGTTTACGTGTTTGCTCTCTGCCTTCTTTCAATCGGTCTTTTAGTACACATTACAGTGTACTTTTCCCATTCTCAAATAACATATCTATTCAAGCAGCTTCTAAAAATTGTGCCAGTTGATATGTCAGTCCTCTCAAGCCAAACAAGTATTGGGGACACGTTCATATATGGATTTGTTCTGTCATTCGCTTGTTTTCCGAGCGTTGGAGTACTCATGCCATTTGCAATAACATATGATCCGTTGCAAACAATCACTAATAATTTATTATCCACACAAAATCCTGAATTCTTGCTTCTTGGGAGATTTTTAGGAGCAATCCTATATGGAATTTTAGCTCTGTATTTTGCTGGCGAATGTCTGATTTACATCTTAATATTAGTAAAATTCTCTGAGGGTAGCCAAGATATCTCTCAAATTTTGATGCAATGGAAACTCCCACGAAAGTCTGAGTATTCCAAAAAGCTGCTATTTTTTCGGATTCTGCAACTATTTCTGATTATGACAAACCAAGTATACTCAGCGTCGATGCTGGCTCTTGTAATATTTGGAATTTTGCTTGCTAGCGCTTCTGCATTTGTGACGGTGGCAATGCACAAATACTTCCCTATCTTTACGACATTAGCTTTTCTAGTAGTAATTATTGTATGTTTTGTAATCGATTTTTTATTACTTAATTTATTTGACATTACATACAAAAATGGGATCAAATTTGCAGCATTTTGGAAGAGATCTCTTGGGAAGAGAGATAAATTGGAAAGGAGGCAAATTAATTCGTGTCCTTTAGTAGGGTATAATGTTGGTCCAATGCAAAATGTGGGACGATTTACTTCTCTTCTTATTGCTAATCGAATTATCGAATACGCAGTGAATATGTTATTATTGCGTTAAGAATTTTATCATTTTTTAAGTTGCAATTTTACCCATGTACTCACCAGCTCATAACCTAGGTATGTACTGATATCAGGCATGTATAGTTGGTAAAATTTTGGATTATTGATTATTCTAATACTTGCACTTAATTGTACCAAAAAACCAATAAATTAGAAAATCGTTTTGGAGAAAACATTTATACAATAGGGAATTCCAATTATAGTTCTTTAAAATAACGTTGGGTAATAATTTCACATTAATGGTTATGCTACTGAAAACATAAAAAAAAACCTATTTGGTTCATACATTCAGTTTTTGGCTTAACTAACCATTTTATTTTCGAAGTTTTACATGTCCTGCTTTGCTTTAAAATATTGCAAACGTATGATCAATAATTAAATATTCACAGTTTTATTGATTTATTGACTTCAGTCAACTTTATCGACTTTATTTATTAATTTCGTACTTAAATGATAATTATTTTTACCGTAAATTGCATTTTAAATAATAGTTCATTTCGAAGATTATAAGTAGCTAATAAAAACTAATTTTGAAATGCTCACGAAGCCCCAAATAGCATTACCGAGCTCATATCCACAACTAATATACTGGATACAGTGTAAATTTTTCCTACATATTTTTTAAGCAAATACCAATACAGCATCAAAGCAGCGATCTTGCAACGTGTACAAATACTCTGGAATAAAGTCCTGACCTAAAAACCAAAAGCTCCCATACCGAATTCGTATTGGTGCCACTGATATTGCTTTCAATCTACATATTCTGTTGAATCTAGTTCTCCTTTTGCAATACAAAACTTCTGCTTTCAGTCTGTGCACCTTCAGCATATACAAAATATTCTCGAGAATTTCGCATATCCATGGTAACAAGAAGACGTGTACGGCCAACAAAATTGCAAACGATCCTGCAAAAAAGATGTAGAATGGCAAAGTTATTTGATCCGGAGATTGAGTGACAGTAGCCCATGAACACACAACATTTCCCCAAAATATACCAGACACTATACACCAGCACTATATAAGCTGTACCATTTATCCAACCTTCAACTGCTTTGAAGCTTATAACAAACGGATTGTAGTAATGCAAAAATTTATCAATATTTGCAATCCTTCCAATACAAATGTTTTCTGCCGTTTGAAGCCTACTCAAAACGATAATGAGACCGCCAAATAGAAACACAGCGAGTCTGCAGAAATCTAAAGTAGCTAGGAACAGACAGCTGCATCTTATAACTAGTGCTAACACAATTAACTTATATTCCCTATACATTGGGTCGGGAAGGACTAACTCAAGAATGTAGTGAATTGGATCAACCGAAATAAAAAAGCAGCATATGAATAAAGAAAACGGTATAAACGCCCCAACTGGAACAACCATCAATGGAAATATGGCACTCAAGTTGAAAAATACGCAATTAGATTTGCATTTTTCTAAGGGTGGAAATTCTGAAACAAGAGACTTCAAATATTTTTACTAATTGCAATTAAAATTATAATATGAGTTGTACAATTAAAGTATTTCTAAATAACCTGTTGTTATTTCGTCAACCTGTTTGATGATATGGTTGACATAGTTGACTATGCCACCCACGAAATTGCCGAAGTATGCATATAAAACAATCACCACCATTGCCCCAGCTCACCCGGCTGCTACTAGGAGAATGACACTATGAAGACGTCCAAACGCTGGGGTTGGGTTTATATACCATTAGTAAATAACAAGCAAAATATTTCCCTGGGTTAAAACCAAGTCAAAGATGGTTGTCATTGCAAATGGAATGCATCTGTGTTTCGGATTGGTTTCCACAAGTTTTGTGTAATCCGAATTCCAGTTTGCTGGCAGTGGCCATAAGTAGAAGTGGAAGAGATTGAACATGCGAAATCCTAGTTCTTCGTATTCTTTGAGAGGCATCTTAAATAGACCTTAGTCCGATCACTTTACTTGGAAAAGTTTTTTAACTGTAAAGATGTGTCTCGGTTTGTAAGAAAATGCCAAATGCGGTAACCTTTTTGATCTGGTATCTCACAAAGCACCGAAAGAAAAATAAACCGAAAAAACAAAATTGTTTTTTTTTCTAAAAATCCATAAAATTCACATTAAAAAAAAGGATGGTTTAATCCATTTTTTAAATCAATACCAATAGCCATGAGTGTAAGCTCTAAGAGGCTTAAAATTTTAGAAATAAAAAGTCTACCAATACTTTATTGATCGGGATTTCGCAATTTCTGAAAGTTTTCGAGCAACCAAAAGCCAACTACGAAAACACGGTGGGTTTTTTTGTTTGTCACGTTATAAACATAGACATTTTAAAGGTATGCCAAGTCCTCATATTTTACTGAAAAATTAGGCAACGGCTTACACTGAAGTCAAATTAAATACAACGTGACTTAACCAAAGTGGCCGGCTACCAAAAAATATTTTTATGTCTGGGCTTTTTTGTGTAGGTGTAAAGAATTTGCTTTCACGTAGAAGCGTTCCATGGCTTGGCCTAAACGAAAAGATTTTTTTTAGCAATGTATTTGTCGTCATGTTCCGGGAATGATACCGAATCATACAATAATTCATTTGAAAATCACTGTTTTACCTGAGATACGCTCTACCCACGCATTCCTTGAAATGACTCTCAATCACGTTCAAAGTAGGGTAAATGTACTTTTCGGATGATTTGAAGATTTCAGTAGGTGATTATGGTTGCTGAGAGAAATCAATGCTGATACACTCCCTTTTTCTACATCGGCGTGGCAAATATCATCATTTGATCTCTGGTGATAAGGCTTTACAGTATTTTAAGTTTTGTGGATGAATATTATTGTTGCAGTTACATAATGCAATCAGTTAATCTTATATTTGTAAATCGTCTGCAGGATTACATAGCCAAGCAGATTATCTAAAGTTATCCAATACCAAATGCTATTGTTCAGAGATTTGTTATTTGCTACAAGTTTCATTTAAGCTTCCCAGTGAAAATCGTTCAGCAATAAACGGGTATTACTAAAACCCACCCCCTGCCCACACCCACACCCTGTATATTTTTCCCATAAACCCACCCCCACCCCCACCCCCACACCCACCCCCACCCCCACCCCCACACCCACCCCCACCCCCACCCCCAAAATTTTTC
>JAQIXX010003387.1:0-19910 GCA_034700605.1 Willowsia nigromaculata | reverse complement strand
CCATAAAGGAGAAATTTTTGATGATTTTTGATGGCGATGTGTATAATTAACACGAGGGATTATGATGATGGGTGTACACACGAGCATTATAGCTTGGTTGAGTAGCTCGATGTCGATTAGTGAGTAGACTCAGAACATGGTAAAAAGTTGTCGGGACAATTTAATGGCTGTATTTTGAGACATGGAGGGGAATTGTGAAACACGCGTTTTCGTGTATAGTGGGTTTCATGAGTTTAAACTACACTGGGGGTAATGATATGAATGATTTTTTGAGGTAAGCATGAGCTATTGACACGCACTGGAGAATGGAAACGTGGAGAAAAGAAAGTTGGTTGGGGTTTGTAATTTGAGATGGATGGATTGATAGATGGTTTATGTATATGGAGGGATTAGAGAGAGTGATTATGAAAGTTGGGACGACGTTATGTAATGATAGGGAGTTGGTATAAGTTATTTGGAGGATTGTTTAGGGAGAAAATAAGCGATTTAAAAAAGTTATGGGGGAAAGGTGATTTGACTGACTAATGAGCAGTGAAAAGAAGGGGAAGTTCAGGGTTGGGGAAAGTTGACGTGATTTTAGGTTGCTACAATTCAAGTTCAGATTCTCAGGTTTCCCCGATTCAAGTTGAAAGTCTCACTTTTCCCCGGATTTAAACCTAAGGTCTCACATTTCCCCAAATCAGAATTCTTACTTTCCCAAGTTTAGGTCTCAAGTTTCACTTTCCCCCAATCCAAGTTTTCAGCTTTCCCCAATCTAGTTCTTAAATTTCCCCAAGTCAAGTAAAAAACCGCACGTTTCCACAAATCAAATTAAAAATCTCAGTTTACCCCTGGCCAGTTTTAAAGCTTGAGGTTACCCCAATTTAATTCCAAATCTCAAACAGGCCCAAATTATGGCTCAAAGCCTCGATTAGCCCCATTAAAATAAGTTGAAATTTTCATCTACATCTTTTTGCAACCCTGCTTATTAATTTTCCAAGAAAAACAAAAATGCTCCTTTGAATTGGAAACTTAATTCTCCGAAAATTAAAGGCCTTTCTCCATCAACACAGTCATAACTCTCTACCCTCGAGCTAAAGTTATTCTTCCAAATTTAACTTTAAACTTTTTCTTCTAAACTTAAATTGAAATTATTTTGAGATTCCACCTCCTCGGTTAACCAAAGCACGATTTGGGAAGCATGCACAAACACGAGCATGTTTCAAAGCTTTAGCTTAGCCCTTCTGGTCTGGTGAAAGTCAAAACTTTCTTTTTTCCTTCCATATCCTCTTTCTCTGTGATGCACTTGACTTACATTGCATCACCGCAGGAGCACCAACTTTTTTTTGGTTTCTCAATGCGGCTTTTTTGTGTTGGCACGCTACCAAAAAAAAATTGCTTTATATATTCTTTCCCAGTGACAAGCTCTCTTATGCGGGATAAGAGAAAGTAGGAGAAAGCAACGAAGTCATTCTCATTCTATTCCAGTTTTTTTAACACTACCCCAAAAAATTTGTGCCAAATTACAAGAAAACAAGGCACTTGTTGAATTTTTCATTATTAACTGTAAATTGAATTTTTTACCAGCAGCTTTCACCCCAAAATATATTTCAAGTCACGAGAGAGAGAAAATCTACAACAATTTAGTTTCAAACTGTGCCGGCCTCCTAATCGTCCTCCCTTTTTTAACACTAATGGAGACAAACTACTTGTACAACTGACCAAAACCCCCAAAAAAATCCTGCTTTCTCCATCCCATTTTCTCCAGATAATAAACTCTTTCACTTCTCCAGCTAATATTTAGTGATCATCTCCCGTGATCCGTTCTAATAACATGGTATTCTCCTCACATAAAAGAAATAAGTCAACTGGACTTTCTCCTGTTTTTTTTCCACCCAAGAGTACCCCTATTTTATCGACACCGGTGAAAGTTCCACGGAAGAGGAGGAAGCAAAAAGAATAAATAGAAAGTTTATCCTTTCCTGGGCCCTATTTGTCCATATATTCTTTTGTACAGGTTATTTTACAACCTTTCTGTCCTTCAAGTGAAAGCAGAGGGAAAGTAGTACCAGGGTCCGCGGGAGAAAGTAGAGACTTGATAGAGTATAAAAAAAGGAAGCCAACAAGCAGTGAGTGAGTCAAAAGAGTTTTTTAATAATAATAATAAACGTTACGCCATGTACCACACACACACACAGCTAACAATAAGTTGATGTGGAAATTTGCAGAGGAAGAGGAGAAAGCGCTCAAACTCACAATATGCATTCTCTTCCCATAATATAATTTTTTTCTATGGGACTATTGTACTATTTAAAAGTATATATTTCGTGAATGGGTATAAGGTCGGGAGAAAGTCTGTAGACTTGTATATGTATTTGGTTGGGAAAAAATATCGATCCTTTCTTTTCTCTCCTGCTACTGCACTGCCTGCATTGCACTACTTTTCGGGAGAAATGTATGAGCGGAAGAGAAAGTGGAGGAATGCCGCTATTGCAGAAAATGTTGGGGAGAAAATCGCAACTCTTTTTGGGGGTGTTTCTAAGCTCGGGAGATAAAAAATTTTGAAATATTTGTGGAGGTTTAAAGTCTTTTGTTTTTAATTTCGAAATTTTTGGTTTCAAATATTTGGGAAATTTTCAGCGCAAATTTTGAATTGTTCCGGGGTCCGCAACCAGAGAAATGTGTGGAATTAGAAGGTTTTTTCGCCAAGCGAAATGGCTATACAATTAGGTTAGGTCTGACTTGCTTTCTCCCACTGCCTTTCACTAAACTCTCTTGACTAGAAGCACGTTGGCTTGGCTTTCTCTCTCCATCCGCAGTACTGTGGACTGGAATTTCTAACCGAAAGGTTGGGAAATCCTGGAAAAACCGCGATGCTTTTTGTGTGTGTCTCTCTCTACCAATTTATGTCAGTGTATGTATATAACCAAACCACTAATATTTATTTATTACGAGCAGGTAACATTTTAAAAGCTTTTTCCACCTTTTCAGGTAGAAAATGATTGTTATTATTATAAATAGTATAGTCGGTTTCTACCCTTTGGTTTTGGAATAGCATTAGTAGAATTAGCAGGAGGAAATGTAAGAGGAAGGGAGAGATTCTAATTTGGCTTTAAACCCATACAAAAACCCCATGTTTGGTGAAAGCCCTCCAATTATTTTTTCCAGGTTTTTTTTTTAGTGAATGGGCTCTCTTTCCATTCATTAAAGAAAAAATCAGCTTGGTTTACTCTTTTCTCTAGAAAAAATAGGTAATCAGAGATTTTACTCAAGTCAGGAAAAGCATAACTATTTCCATTAGTATTTATCAGTATTTTGGACTACGCAATCGATCGAATATTCATGAAAGAAATCGGGTCAGGAGATAACCCAAACTTGGGCAAAAAGTATTTATTTTGTCCCACAGGAAGTTATCCTATTGGAATCTACGACAAAAGAAAAATCTGGGAAGAAAAAAACACAGAAAAAGGTCGTGTGTATTAGGTTGCAAAAAAAAAGACATCATTAGGACATCCACCGCGTGTGCCCCGTTTTTTACATTTGTTTGTTCTTTTCTGCTGACAAGCATCCTGTCTCAGAGGTTCACCGTAAGAATAGATAAGTAGACAAAAGGGCATTTGGTAATGGAGACATGAAAAGGATAGAAAAGGAAATGCGAGTAGATTTTATCGGTGATGATCCCCGTGTCACTAATGTTTTGTCATTTGGATGTAACTAAATGTAAAGTGTCCAGAGAAAGCAATTGAAACCTTTACGGTGCCTTTATAAATATTTTGCACAAATATTGCAAAATATTACAAAATTTTGTACAAATATTTAAAAATCTTACCAAGTTTTGTACAAACACTTGAAAATTTCGAAACATTTTCAGTTTTTAAAAATATTTCTGAATATTGTAAAAAAAAAATTTAACGTTACAAAATTTGCAGTAATATTTGAAGAAAAAGTAAACTTCACATTATAAATAAAAGTTTAAAATAAACCGTTTTGCAAAAATTTGAGAAATTGTCCAATATTTCGTTAGTAGAACCACGACAAATCCTCTGTTTCTTTCAGAAAAAGAATAAATTGAAGGAATGAAAAGTTTCGTGTGAAAAATGAGAAAAGACGTAACAATATTTCCCGTTATGAAATGAAAAATCGTGTATCCACATAAATATATGGGAATACTAGGATCGATAGAAAATGGCATGGATCGAAGTGTGGTTATGTGTGCAATACCGAAAAAGCGAAATATAGAAGCTCACAAAGTTTTTTTTGGCATATTATGACATGGCACGAAACACTATTTAGAGCTATCTTGCTCCTAAAACCTAGGCATATATATTTTGTATGGCTTTATAGGGCAGACGAAAAGAAAATTAGCTGGAAGCAGAACGAGAAAAAAGACAGATAGATACGCTGATGGAGAGAAATTGGAATAGAAAAAAATTTCTTCCAGTTTTGGTTTTTCATTTTGCCGATGCAAATATCCAATCGGATTTTTCTACGTTTTCGTACAAGCTTATAGGTTACATGTATAGTCGTAGTCATCGTTATAGTAATTACTTTTGTCTTTGGAAATTTTCTGCGTCGCAATATTTTCTTCTGCTCGTTAGTTTTTCCGATATGAAAGTAGCTAAAAAAATAAGCTATATGGCATGATATATGAAACGAAACAGAAGAAACATAGCGTGAGCTTTGGTTTGCAGAATTGTCATGTCATTTCTCAAGCTTTCGCAATTCTTAGCAAAAAAATGGTGACACATAGTTGACATCTGATTATAAATCAAAATAGACATATGGTCGCGTCAATTTGATGAATTCATTGGAGAAGAATGCGCTGGATTTAGAACAAATATTTTGACGATATGACATATTTTGTATCGTTTTTAATGGCATATTTGTCGTTAATAAGTTTTATTGACAAGTAAGGTCAAAGCCGCAGTAAAAGAAAATTGCTGCAATAGTTGGAATACTTGAAAGCCGAATTAGGAATTTTGAATGAGTTTCGGTTAGCAAATTTTCTCATTTTAAGCGTAATTTTTTACACAAGTTTGTAATTTTCTCGTAATATTTTGTAACCCTGCAACTTAATTTGATTTCATTCATTCAAAAAACGACTACACGGTTTCTATTTTTTTATGAAACGTAAAGCCCATTAAATTGAGTATACATGATTGCTACGCTACTTTGTCTACAAAAGTTTTTTGACATGTTCCATCAATACCGCCCATGTCTTTTATAGCCCATAATAATAACTTTAATGCCATTACATCATGCTAGACTCTGTGAAAGTTGAGAGAAATATGGGAGATATTTTTTGCTCTAACGCAATAACATTTTTTTTTGCTGGATGAAACCTTTGCCAAGAATTTTTTTTCTTTAGAGATCTTTTTTTTGCCAGTATGCTTTTATTAGGTTGACGGAAGATAAAGAGGATGAGCCGGAAGCTAATAACATTAGCGGTAATGAAAAAATATAAAGTTGAAAGGATAAAGCATTTGAACATGTGTGCGCTTACTTTTATTAAGAAACGGGAGCCAACTTTTTTGAAAAATATTTTTCTTAGGATGAAAACATAATAAAAAATATCTCTTACCGAGTAAATATGTCGTTGTCAATACAATCATAAAAGTACTTAGAGTTCTATAGCAACCACAAAGAGTATTTCTGCGTTTCATTTTCAATCCAAGTTTTATCTGACCCTCGGAGTTGTCTCCTTGTCCGATTTTATGAATGTCACGGTCACCAAACATATTTCTCCGCCTCCCCCACGTTTCACTGAACATTTCGTATAAGATGAAAGAGACTATTTTGTAGATATGTTTATAAGCTACATATAGAGAAACAGGAAGCAATCACTTGAGTAACCAAACCACTTTTAACTACACTGAACCGTAAACATTCTTGGAACCAGAACCAACTTTGTTCAAACCGCAGCAGGTTTTCTGTTTGTGGCAAATATTTTAGGAGTGCATCTCCGTAAACAATTTGTTTTTGCAGAAACTCTTGTCGTAAAACTTTTCGCAGAAATTGATTTCCAGTTGTAAACTTTTTAAAACAAATTTTGTGGCGTTGAAGTTTTATAACTGCAGTTTAACCGGAAGTTGGCAAGGGACAATTCAAAAAAATTGTGAGAATTTGACGCCGTAACAAGTTCAGCTTGAAAGCTGATAAAGACATTAGCTTAATTTAATGGCGTTAACTGCTGTAATTTTGATATGTCAATGATGATCCCATTTACTGAGTGGTCATTTATATGAAAATAATGAGATTTTAAACTTGTCATGTAGCCAAATATTTCACAAAAACGACTTCACTCCGATGCAAATTCTAAAGACAAGTGATTCTACACTGGGACGCATAAACCAACACTCAATATATTTTTTTCCGGTCTAAAAAGAGCAGCGATGGAAATAGGGGAACTTTTTTTACACGACGCGTGAGATCCGCTCCCGTGAGAAGCTCAAACTAAACTGATGGGGGAACGAGGAAAAGCTCTGGGTTGACTCTAGGCTCCTGTTAGAATCACCGTCTCTTTTAGCTTTAAAGACGATGGAATAGGTTGGTAGCATGCTGAAATATTTTTTTTTCTCCTTTCACTCATCAAGGTTTCCATGGCACAATAATAAATACAGTAGTATGGCAATCCAACGAAGAAAAAAAGTGAAGGACGAGTTGTAAGAGTCATGATTATACGAGAAAAAGTTGTAAAATGAATGTAACCAAGTGGTAGTGAGAAAAAGTAGTAAAAACTATTTTTTCTGGGTGGTTTCGTTTTAACGCCGATTCTTATAAAACCTTAACGAAAAATATTTGGACACATGAAAATACATGTATATAATTTTAGCAGGTTCGTTTTTACAACCCGTGCTCTATGAAAAGTCTAAAAGTAAAGTGCATAAAAGAATATAAGAGTAACGCGTAATCTTTCCCTAGTTACTAGTTTCTATGTTTTTATAGATGTTGTTCTGTTTTTTTTGTTGCATGGGATATTATCCTCTTATTATTATGCTTTTACTGTATGAAAGGGAACTCTTAGGTTTTCTTCGGTTCTTTCAACGTGTTGACCATATGTGTATAATGAACATAAAATAAGTATTCATGACAAAGTTGAGTTGCTAAATAAAACAGTCTGGAAATATCCACGGAGGTAGGGAAATTGTATGGCTTATCAGGAAACCTAGACATGCAATGTTATTTGAGCGGATGTAGGGACCATTACATATTGACATAGGCAGAATATTTAGGACTGGTATAAGAACCCGGGTAAAATGTGAATTTGGTCGTGGAAATTTGACAATATGCCTGGGTTTTAGAGTAAAACTCGTATATTTTGGCGGGCACTGCTTAGAAATGAAATTTAATATGGGAAATAATATGTCTAAAGGGCGTGAATGTTTACGTTTAAAATTAATAATTCATGCGAATTTGAGAGTATAATACGCCGTGTTTAAAACACAGTTAGGTATTGTGTTTCGTGCCATGTTGAAATTTACAAATGGTTTTGGATTATCTGTTTACCCATAAATTTTAGAGTAGAGTCAATAGATGCTATGGAATATGAGATAAAACCGAAATTCAATCAAGTGTCTGTCCACATCACTCTAAAATATTTTGATTGAAAAGCCACTCCGGATTTTAGCTCCGTAATTGAAACTGTTGATTTTGCAAAGTTGATAAATTGACTGTTTATCAAAAGAATTTAGGTTTTTTGATTAAAAAGTGAAATGATCTATTTGTTGATCCATTAGATATGATACTGTGTAGTTTTATGAGAGGTATTATTTCCCTGTAGAAAAATAGGTTGGCCTAGTTTGTTTGTTTTCTAGATAAAAAAAAGTGAGAAAGTCCATTTACCTCTGACATGAGAAACTTTTCCCATCACTGGATAATATATTCGGGGGCTGATGAATTTTAATGGACAATAGGAAAAACCAACAAGGGAGAATACAGTGGATACCTAAAAGGGAGAGAAAATCGAGTGAAAAGTAAACTTTGTTGATGAGAAAGAAACAAAAGGTTACAGTGTATCTGTATATGTGGGATGTTTTGTAAACGAATTGGATTCCATATCTGGGAACAAATTTATACATGGAAGGTATATGTAGGCAAGTATGGACAGTGAGTAGCCACAAGTTTGAAAAATAGACTGGTGTTGTGAAAGAAGCTCATGGTATATTAAAATGGTAGTAGTCAGTTTAGGTATATGAATATGTGTTCCGTCTGAGTGGGCTAGTCGATATTAATTATTCATCTGAAATATTTTCCGAGGCTTAATAATATAGTTTTAGGTTGCTGCGGGTATATTCCTATAAAATGAGTAGAAAGAAGAGATACAAATCAAACGACAGAAATAAAAAATATTGATAAAATTTTGTTGGAAAGTTTGGTTGCCAAATGTCAGTCATGTTATAACAGTTTAAACTGAGAGAGCTTCAACGCCTTTATAATTATTTTTAGAGACTATAATTAAAATCTGAGAATTTTAAATTCTAAGCTATTGTGATAATCGTGAGTTATCCTGTATTGTCTAATCATTTGTAATCTTGTCTATGTAAAAATCAGACGACCATTTTTGTAATCGGTCTTTTAGATTATGACTTTTTGATATTTAAATTTTGTACAAACTGGAATAAAAAACGAAAATATGTATTAAAAACTTTTATTTCGCATACAAAAAGGCTTTTTTTCATATCAACACAGTCAAAGCTTTTTACAGTTCATTTACATTCCTTAACTTGAACGCAGTTTTACTTTAGTTTCAGTAACATTTATGACTAACTGATAAAAAAATCTACATAACAGTTATAAAAATACAGTAAAGTTAGATACGCTTTTTGCACACATAAAAACTAACAATTTTACAAATTAAAACTAAAATCAACAAAACAGTTATGTATCCGTCGAAACTTGTTCTAACGAATAGAAAGTTAGACTTAAAGTAAAATTTGTAGCTCGGATATAGAAGCTTCATTTTACAAAATGTGGCTTCATAGTAATTTTCTGCTAAAAGTTGGAAAATTGTTTAGGAGCGATAGGAAACACAATTAACCGGCTTCATGAGGCTTGAATTATAAGTATTTACTCCAAT
Source organism: Willowsia nigromaculata (assembly GCA_034700605.1). Taxonomy (NCBI): domain Eukaryota; kingdom Metazoa; phylum Arthropoda; class Collembola; order Entomobryomorpha; family Entomobryidae; genus Willowsia; species Willowsia nigromaculata. Next base: position 10,855 of record JAQIXX010003387.1, on the reverse strand, counting down.
TTTTTGGTCAACGCTGGCTTCTATTTCAAAAACAAAATATTCACAAATCATACGATTACTATGAGATAAAAGTTAAAGTTATAAGTCAGTACAATTTAAATACCTTTTACGTATTTATTGGCAAAAGTTGATTTACAAAAGATATAGCTTAACAATTAATTATAATAATGGGTCATGACTGAGTTTAGGTTCGTGATGTTTGTTGGAAACTTTACACAATTTACACGCTACTAGCCAAGCGTGCTAACATCTTTATTAAAATACTTAACGAGATCATTTTAACCTATAGAACGTAAACGACACTTAATTATTTTAACAATAAGATAAACAACATTAATTAGCTTTAATTGGAAACCGTTTCATGTAAACAGTAAATGTTGCCAAAATTTTCTTAGGGTTAATTGCTTGACAAAATAAATATTTGCTAATCGTCAGTTTTATAACAAAAACATCATGGTCGTTGTGAATCCATACATAAGATACTTGGGATGATGCTACAATTTATTAATGCACTTTAATAAATAATTAACAAGCTAGTTTAGAAAATAATTAATAAAATACATTTCTATATTGTATAAAAATGTTTAGACTTCAGAATCCTTTGGATGATGGTGAGGATGCGTATGGGTAATATTGAGATTATTTGTTGTCTGGCCACTTGTTCCATTGTTCCCGTTTGTTGTTCCATTTCCGTTAGATTTTGAACCACTGAAACAGAAAGAAGTAAAGTTTTAAAAATCGATATTGAGTAAATAAGTGAAACTAATTTATTTAAAACAAACGGTGTTAATTTGAAGTCAAAACCAAAAAAACTATTACATTTGCTCATAATCCCTTGACTCATCTGTCGTTGGGGAATCCACATTCAAGGAAGTGTCTTCTTTCAGTGGTCTCTTCTCACTTTATTTAAGTAATGGTTAGTCACAAAAAAAGAAAAGAAAAATTCATGCAAATAACTCATGCTTTAAAAAAATTTAAAAGAAAAATAATTTTTTAAACTTGTATTTCACTTACTGAATGGTCGCATCCTTCACAAGACTTTCTCTCGACTTCTTCTTGTTACACATGCGATTTGAGATCGCCCACAACATCCCAGTTTGATTGATTCTGTAGCAACTGATATCAACCAGGAAAAGCATTACGATGGCAATCGATACCAGGAGGATAATCATCATTAGTAAATTGTCCGTAGGGGGCGTTGCTGTCTCGCCTTTGATCAAGTCGTAAGAACCTGTCATAAGGAAAACACATTAGATTTTGAAAACACAACCAAAATTTATACAAAAGCTGCACTCCAATAAGCAAATATTGACAAAATATATTTTTAATTCTTTTAAGCAGTTATTTACCCCAAAACAAGAAAATTTAGATTAAAATTCGATTTGACACCACAGCAGTTATGAAAATTTTACAGATTTTTATGAAACAAAAGAGTTCCTAAAGTTAAAAGTGAAAATATTTGTTTGGAAATTCGGACTTTATTTAAATGCGACACGATTCACTATCTAACAAGCTAAGGGACAGACACATTTCAAATACACATGACTTTTCAAGGAACATTTCTAAACGTTACAAATATTTTAAACTAAAGCAAAACCATGATTTGATCTTGATGATTTAAAGCGGCTCATCAAAATTTTTGTATTTTCCATCGTAATTTCATATTTTGTTGAGATTCTTTAAATTTCCTCGAAGATTTAGATTTTAAATTGACTTAAGCTTACAAATATCCTAGGTTGCATACTGATAATTTGAATACTGTCTCTCAATACTAGTAACATGATTTATATTTCAAGCTTACTTTAGATGCATAGTATATACACTGTTACTAAATGTACATTTATTACATGTTTTTTTTGTATATCAATAGTACAGAGAATATTTTTACACGATATTTTAGTCATGTCTTGCTAATTTGTTTTTTTGTCTCCAGAAGTAGACACATTTATGTATTGTCCAAGAAACCTGACTTCTTCAAGAGAAAGAAGGAGAAAGCGGCATATTTTAAGGAAATATTTAGTTTATATCTTAGATTTACTGTATATTCTACAAACATTTAGAACGACAATTCTCAAATATTTTAAATATTAGTAAATATTTCAACAAGAAAAAACTCAACCAGAGTTGAAGTCAAACAATGGACAATAAATCTTCAGTTTATACCAGTCTTGTTGTTATTTAAACAACAGTTAACACAAAAACAAGTGTGGTGGCTTGGTAACTATACAAATGTGCCATAAAAATCTAAAATGAGACGTCACTTCTCAAGGCTTTTCTTGTAGACTTTTTGAATATTCTGAGTTCATTTTCATTCCGTTATCAAACGTTTTTTGGTCAGTTACAAAAAATTAAAGTCACATGGTGCATTGCATAGTAACAGGTCAAAAATTTTCCAGCAGGCGATTCAAAGCTTTCCCAAAATAATTGGTTTTCATGCAAATTCTAAATATTAGTCTTGCTTTTCTAAATATTTACATTTATTTTTAAACGGGACAAAGGAAATTTTTAAATTTTATTTTTGGAATGTTTAAATATTTGTTTTTTTATGAATGTAATCATTTTTTTGCTAGGTGTAAATATATACACTAATTTTCACTTAAATTTTTAAATATATTTGGAGAAAATTATAACGAGCTAGGAAAACCCTGTTTAAAACTGATAATGGAAAGTTTCAAACGACACTAATTAAAAAGATGAGATTGAAACTAATAATTTTTAAAATTATATTTTAGCGCGCTACGCGAAATTCACGGAAATTGATGGTTGAACATGTTCAGATGATATTGGAGATGTTGACTTGTTCGCAGAACACGACACCGATTGCCCCGCTCTAAAATCTGGAATTTCTCTAACATCGCTACTTTCACTAAAATTATCTCTACAAATATTTTTAGAATTTCTACTAATCTTTTGATACATCTCAACATTCAAATTATTATCTGCTGATGAACTTGAAGCTGATGATGATTGTGATGGAGATGGAATTAGAGTTTTGAATATGAAGAAAATGAATTGCTCCAGCGATGATGACAAAGACCCTTTATTAGAGAAAGCTGAGGAGGAGGAGCTCAGTGTCGCAAGAAACGAGAGAGAAACCATTAGCGGTAGAATGAGACTCAGGTTAAATGAAATGTCGGAAAAGAGTAGAGACAGAAGATTAGATCTCCACGAGAAAGATTTTAGGGAAGAAGCAGAACCCGTTGTGGAACCCTTCTTGCCATCTGAAGAGTTCCGAGAGAATATATAGAAAAAAGAAAGCAGAAAAAGACAAGAATATTTACAGATCACAAAGACAGTAAAAATATAAATCATATTTAAATATTTTTTATACAATATTAGCCCACCACACAAAATATTTAGAGAAAACAAAACAAAACCCATTTTATTTACAGAAAATTACAGGGCGGGATAAGCTAAAACGATAATGGCCTGCCAACTTTTGAATCTCCCGCATACCAAATACTAAGCTGTCATTGGTCTCCTGAATCATTCCCCAGGCAATGAGAATTTGGTTTGCGGGAGATTTGAAAACTGGAAGGCCACCACTGTTTTAAGTTACCCTGGCCTGTACCAGCCCAAATTAAAAAAAAAATTTCTTACCTCCAGGAACCGCCGCCGTTTTGATAATAATCTCGGATGGTGCACTCGCCCCAATTTTATTTCTCGCTCGGATCTCCACCCTGTAATAAGTACCCGGTGCCAAATTCCTGAGCACATGTCTCGGTTCCCCGAACCCTTTACTTTCCTCCAATTTCTGCCCCACAGGATCCCACTTCGTTTCCGTTGCGGTGCCCTTCGTCACCGTCAAATTTCTCACAGGTTGATAGCTAATCTCAAACGCTTCAATTCTCTCCCCATTATCTGGGGGTATCCTCCAGATAAGTTCAAACCTATCTGGATAAGCGGTTATCGCAACTCCATTCACTTCATTTGTAATAATCGGCGACTCTGGAGCACTCCTTTTTGGAGTAGTTTCCGGTCTTTCCAGCGCCCAGTTCCCAAGACCGACTTCATTTTCTGCAGCAAATCTCACATAATATGTTCGCATGGGTTCGAGACCTTCAATTGTGAAAACCTTTTGGTCAACTGGCCACGATTTTAAGCGATGTTCCTCCCATGATACCTTATCCTCTTTGTATTGGGCCACAAAATTTTTCACCGGAAGTCCCCCATTGTCAACGGGACCGACAATTTTATAGGTAATTGTTGTCGCCGTTTTTTCGTGGACTATTGCTTCCAAAATGGGGCCCGGTTTTCGTGCTTCTTTGAGATGAACTCGGTGTTCGGCTGTGCCCAGTTTGTTGGTGGCCACGCATTTGTAAAATCCAAAGAGATTTCTGTCCATAGGTCGGATCTGAAATGAATAGGTCATCATTTTCAATCAGACTTTCACTTTTTTGGAGAAAAGGGTGATTTCGAGGTAGCTCATGTCAAATTTTGCGCAAAATGTGGGGACAAAATTTTCTGGAATATTTGCGCAAATTGTGACATGGACTACCTCAGAATGGATCATTCGACAAACCTCAAGAGAGCTCTGGCTCTGGAATCCAATTTGTTTGATATTTCCAATCGACGCGTCCACCGGCCTTTCCGGTGTGCCCTCAATAAACCAAGAAATTGTTGCATTGGGAATAGCCTCCGCTAAACAAGTCACATTCACAGATCTCGCATCCCACGACCAAGCTTCACGCATCGGAGTGTTCACAAATGTTGGGGGAAACTCTACAGTTATGTGTCCCAAGAGCTCGGCTAAGAAAGAGAAAGAGAGAAAAAAAACTCAATAATAATCACAATAAAAAACAATCAACTTTCACTTTCCCTCCTTTCTCCAAATATCCACTCACTCTTAGTCCTCTGGTTATACGCGATACAATTGTAGAGACCATCGTCCGTCCTCAAAATATCTGTAATTTTCAAGGTAGCCACCGTAATTCTCCCATTTTTCCTCTGTTCCATAAATATCCTCGGGTCATTCTGCGCTCCGACTTGGAAAGGCTCTCGCAAACTATCTTTTTGAAATTTTATGTCAGGAGCGGGGTCACCACTTGCGCGACATACGATTACAGCGTTTCCATTTACTTGAGTCCTGCGCAACAAATTGAGAATTTAAAACCCCACCCATAATTAAAATATTTACGGTTTTTTTAAAATATTTTATTTCTCACGTGATATTCTTAAACTCCTCAATAACCGGTTTGGTGACAACATTCAGAGTCGACTTCATTGTCACGTAGCCCGCTGTATTCCTCGCTGTACAAGTGTACACCCCCGCATCTTCCCTTTTAATCCCGTCAATTGTTAAGGTTCCCTTGTACCTAAAAAAATCCCCACAAAAAACGTCAGCTTCTAGTAAAGTGCATTGAAAGTTATTAGTTCCCATGCAATTTCCATTTGCATCTTCTCCTTCCGGCGAAAAGATCAAAAGAAAATTTTTCCTTTAAAAAAGTGCGTAAAAAAGGCGACAACAAAAAAGTTTACACTTTTTTTTACATCTCCCTTTCTTTTGAGGAGAAAGCATTATAATTCAATTCAAACGAGATATATGCGTTTTCTTAAGAATGGAGAAAGTAAATCTCCGAAAAAAAAATTGAAATGCATGCATGCAAATGTAATCATGTTTGAAGATGGAAATATCACCGGAAGAAATAAAAAGTTTATGTTGGATTGAGTACTACCGTAAAAAAAACGGGTTCTAAGAGAAAGTACATTAAATTTTCTCCGGCGTATCATCTTTATGGAAATTTTTTCTACACGTGTAATCCGCTGGAAATCTGAATATTGTCATGTCAGCATTTTTAAAAGTTTTGAGCGGAACGAGTATGTAAATTGGTGACGCAACAAAAAAGTGTCAAAAGAAGAGAGAATTCCTCGTGGGAAAATAGTCGTGTGGATTTATTCAGATTTGGAGCACGTATCAACATTAAAAAATTATGAAGCTTACTTGTCAACTGTGTGGCGTTCCAAGACGCGTAAATCCTGATGGCGATGATTTACCCATTCATATTCCGGCACTGGTTTCCCTTTCGCGGCGCATTGGAGTGTGATACTTTCAGATTCCACGCCTTCGAGAATTTCTGGTTCTGAGGTGAGGACCGGATGTTCGTGGACTTCGACTTGGATGTGGCGTTCTTCTACGGTGCCCATGGAAGTGACTCGGACACGACATGTGTAGACGCCTTCGTCGGACTCGGTGACGCCGCGGATGACAACTCCGTCTTTGTCCATGACAAAGTGATCTGGAGCGTGAGGAAAAAGAAAGGGTTATTTTATGAGATGACTTTCACCGGAAATGAGAGAAAGTTGATATATTTTGAGACTGAATAAATAAAAAGGTCATTCGTAAAATAATGTCAAGAGAAAGATAGCTAGAGAGAGAGAATTAGGTACCGTCCCCGTCTAGGCTCTTGTCAGGTCCACTCGGGTAGAGTTGCGAGTGGGTGGATATCATGGCTTATATTTTTGGAATGAAGATGGGAGACACGCGGAGAAAGTGGAGAAAAATATCATGAACACATCATCCATCATTATCAGCACGTGAAAATAACAACAGCACACACAAGACGTGGAGAAACGGGAAAAAATTACAAGGGAAATAGGTACAGTTGGTGGCAAAAAAAGTTATTGATTTTCAGCCATTTCGAACTTTTGGGAAATTGTTGCATTAACTATAAATTTCAAAATTTTGCAATATATTTGATTAGTTTTCATAATTGATCATGAATTATCAAAAATTTCCAAATAATGAGAGGAAAAGAAGTAACTTTGGCAAAAATTTCAAATTTTTTTTTCTAATTAACTTTTAGTACCACCAACTGTACCAAAATAATGATAAAGTTTTGTAAGGAATCTTCAGGAAATGAAAGGAGTCACTGATCCAATTCACTAAACACTTTCATATATTAACTTTCATCTCAACAGAATACCCTGAAGACATTCAAAAAGTTGAAGAAATGAAGAAGAGGAGGTCACAAGTGACAGCCAAAATTTTCCAAGCAAAAAGCGAAGCATTCAAGGACACCCAGACAACAACTCATGCATTGTTAGATAAAAACGATTTTTAGAATGAAATCCAATCCAATCCATGTTGACATCAACAATAGACAAGCAACTCATGCGAGATTGGGAGAAGGGGGAAACAGAAAATGAACAACCCATAGACAATCTTTTCTTTCCCCAAGAGAAAGTTCTCAAACTTTTTACTCGTGTAGATGACAAAAGGAGAATGAGTGATGATGCTAATCAGCCAAATGAGAAAAGAAAGTTCGGAGCTAATTCTAATTTCCGATGAGATGAGATGAAAAATACTCAACAAGATCAAAATTATTATCATCATCTCTCCTGCGTGGGCGTAGATACCTTATGGACCTTGTCCACACTCGACTACAAATGATTATCGATTTTTATCCTATGGATAGTGACAAGACACGGAAATGTCATCAATCAACCTGGCTTTTCTTTGCTTACCAAACAAGATAACAAATAATTAGATAGTTTTTTCCAAACTCCACCAAATTTCATGCGATCATCACATTCATCCATCTCAATGTCACTTTCACTTTTTTCATCAAAACTTGTCTTGTTTCTATGCAAACTTTAATTTCCTCTCTAATCCAACATATCACAATAAACCGTAAAACCCCAAATAAGATGCAATCCCCAAATTAAAGCTTCTCTAATCCTCGAATAGATTATGCAAGAAAATTCCCTAAGCTCTAAGATACCCCGCATTAAATTGCATCGCATGTCTTCCTGCACTTCCTGTTTTCTCCTGCATTTTCCAATTCCAGGGTGATAACAAGATTCATTATTTTATTATGCAAGAGGAAATACCACAGAACATGTGCAGCATATGTTTTTCCCACACGAACAATAAACCACAGCCTGTATTCTAAACAACCCGAAACAATACATGTGGACATGACCACAAAATTCCAATAAATTTTCCCCAGGAGCATCTTTCCACCTCTCGATCGAAAACTTTCTCTGGACCCTCTCCAGTTGCATCAATATTCTATCAGAGCTATTATTAGTATGCTCGCATATGCTCATAAAATGGGGAAATGATTAGAGCATCTACGAATATATATATCGGCTTTATTGGATACATCGGATATTTATGGAAGAAGATGAAAATTTGTTGATGTGGTGATGATCTGATAAACAGAATTTGAGGAGATCGCTCTTCTACCGAAAATTATAGAGAACAGCCTTTTCATCTTGGTTTGTCCCCTTGTTCAATTCCCTAGGTTCTTGCTTCTTATTTAATTCGTGAGGAAAATAACAAAAAATATATCGAACCGGGAGAAAGCTTCAGGACAACAGGAAATGGCGAGTTTTTCGAGTTTCCCAGAATAATTGAGCATCTACATTATTATTGGGGGAATACGGTGGGGTAAAGCACTTTGATCGAGAAAACTTTTTATCGGGAGGAAGGTAGCAATCTTGTCGATACAAAATAATATGAGCTGAAGGAAACCTCCATTCAAAATATCCGATAAATTTTCTCTTAAGAAAAAGCATTTGGGGGGGGGGGGCACAGAAACTTTTAGAGACGAGATATATGGATGCTCCCATAAAGGAACAAGATGGGTTTAATCATTATCATTGTTATTATTAGTACACGTGTTGTTTCCTCCTCGCTAATAGGATGGATTTCAAATGTTTGGTTAACAATTTCCCCGGCTATGTAAATAACATATTGGATTTCTATTTCAATAAAAAAGACAGACTGAAATGCCCCACGCGCACGCATAAACAAAAGATGAAATGTAAAAGTCAATGTACGAACACATAAGTCATTAGTGAAGCAAACATATTGTCTTTCAATTTTTGGAGGAGCGGATATCACGCAAAATTGCAGTAAAAAATGATGCTTTACTGTTATTGCAAAGACATGAGCCAAAAAACACGCATTCCAGTAAAAAAATTAATGCGAAAATATTTTTTTCATAGAGCCAGTCCAAATATTACTGCGCCCAAAAAAAATCGTCATAAAAGTTAATAGTCAGGTGGGTAAAAGTAGTCGTGTTAAGAAAATATTTTTTTTTTTTTGTAAAATTATCCATGATCCAATCCAGCCACGAGCACAAGTCAGTAGAGAATAATTGTCGGTTAAAATGTTAGTCAAAAGTTTGTATTTTTTTTTTAAATTACGGGGAGGTTTTCATAATAATTTTCATGCATATTAATTTGTAGGTGTTTAGATTTTAAAATTATAATTGATGAGTTTTTTTTACCACTGTTGTTAATCACACGGTGATCCTTTTTCCAATCCACTTGCGGTTCCGGATCTGCCATTACCCTACATTTTACTTTGTAATCTTGCCCCTTGACTGCGTACTGGTTTGTGGGAGCGTCTTCGAAAGTAATTGGCACTGAGGAAGAAGAAAATTATGTAATTATTTACGAAACTCGTGAAGAGTGGGTGGAAATTTTGGGAGTGATTTAAGATGACCAGACCACCAGAATTGATGATTATCACGAAAATTGTTGGGGTGGTGGTTTATGAACTTAAGAAATTATTTTAATTGCAGGGTTTTTTTACCGTAAGCACGAAGTGTAAAGTCGGTGGAGAGCTGTTGTGAATTTGCATACACAGCAGTGCATCGATATGTGCCCAGATCCTGTTCCTGAACGGATGTAAAGAGAAGAGTCAAAGTGCCCGGTTGATCTCTCATGATTTCCGCCCTGCAATTACAAAACTCATTTAGAAACCTGCTCATGTTTTTTCTTTAAAAAATCATTTAAAAAAACAGAAAGAAAAACTGAACGAAATATTCTAATCTATGGTGGTGTTTGGCTTGGTGTACAATTTTTTAAGTAGCACTGCTCTAGAGTTGCTTTATTCTATTCTAAAAAGGAGTTATGTTTTTTTATCATAGCAGCAATCAAACAGCAAAACAATCTCTAGAAAATTCTCTCTAGAAGAGTCACTATAGTGATTTTAGATAAATGCTCGCTCACAAATTATATTATTGCAGCTTTAAAACACTTAATTTAGGTGTACCAATTATTTTGAGCAGTTAAGTTTGAATTTGTTTGAAAGTACAGGAGTGAAAAGTTTAAAAAGTAAACGTAATCGAATTTTTAAATCTCCCGCCGACATGATCATATTTTTGAATCTCCCGCCTACATAATCGAATTCTTCAATCTCCCGCCAACATACATGAATGACCTGCTCAGATTTACCAAGTCGACCAAAACATTATGAAAGCTGGACACCCATGTTGGCGGCAGATTCAAAAACTCAAGTTGGTTTATTTTTTAGGCTTCCCATCCTTGTACCATTTCAAATTTTTCTAGACAATTTTTTTTACATAAAAAATTACACAAATTTCTGAACAATTACGACAATTTCTTGCAAGTAATTTCTTATATATTTATCATAACTCATTCAACAATATTTCCCAAAATTATACCTCTATTTCACACGCAATCATACACGTATTCACTTAAGTCTTAACTAGCTTGCTATTTTGTAATCTAAATAGCGCTTCTTTACATATTAATCATTCAGCACTCGTTCATTTCCGTTCCATTCACCCACAAAATATTTGTCATTCTTAAAAAAAACAGCATCCATAACCGAAAGCAGTTCTGAACTAAAAATTGTGCAAAAAATCAGGTGTGTGCAAAACAACACAAAAATTAAAATTGAATCAAAACTGATGACATTTTTAAGTTGAACTTATCATGCAACATTTTCTCATCCAAAAAATATACAGGTTTTTAAAAAAGCGTTGCAAAAGTGAGGTGCAAAGGGTAAAAAAACTAGGTACATTTTTTTAATGGTGGGGTATTTTTTGGGTTAAAAACATGAAGAAAAAAATTCTTTTTGTTTTACGGACAGGTAGCA
>JAQIXX010003386.1:0-19916 GCA_034700605.1 Willowsia nigromaculata | reverse complement strand
GTACATATCTGCATCAAGTATGGGCCATAACATTCCTGATCTATTCCATCTGCCAACTGGATCATTTAACGACCCTGGGGAAACTGAATCACGAGAGATTATGGAAGAGAATGATGAGGAGGACGACGGTGACGACGGTGGCCAGCTTCAGGACATTCCCGTATCAGTGACCTTGGAGGAACATGAACAATCCAACGATATAAATATACAGCCATAATTTAAAACATTTTACACTAACTGGTCAAATGGTTAAATGTATGCGTCAGTTTTAAATAAAGTAGACTTCAAACTCAAGTCATCAATTATCAATGCTAAACCACGATTAAAATGCTCATTATTCCAGTCATTCATTTCAAATCATCAAACTGCAGGTTTGGTTGTTCTTGACATAACAGAGCTTGCACCGGTTTTGTAATGAAGTTTCAAGTTTCATACTTTGCTAGAAGCACATGCTCTTGATTTTGTTTGTTTTGATGATCATATGTTTACGTCAACATACATCCAAGCATCTGACAGAGGAAATGAGCTACATAACAAAAGTTCATGCGTGTGAATGTGATATGTCCATTCATTGATAAATCGCTTATCTTACTAGTGAGCAAAAATCACTAACTATTTGATTCATTCATTGATTGGTGGTTTGTCAATTTATGTTATGTATAAATTATTAAATTAAGTATTCTATCTTATTTTATCGCAAGTTAAACAATCATCCAAAGTGTAGTCTACTAGTTGAGTGGTAATGCAATATGTCAGGCATAATTTTTGGGCAGACTCAAAAGGGCAAGAAAAAGCTTATCGATAGCGAGGGGTACTCCTATGTCGTGAATAGTATTTCAAAGAATAAAAAGATCGAGTACTGGAGATGCACCAGAAAAGGGTGCCACGGAAGGTTCATTTATCATCCGGCTACAAGAGAGGGAAAATTGTCGACAGCTCACATTTCAGACGAGCAACCAGATCCAAAATGGTAATTGATAATATGATTTAAAAATAAATTTTCAAACTGACAACCGGTCACAATTTGTAACTAAATGCTAGAATGAAAGTATGCTTGCTTATTAATTTTAAACCCGGATTTCGTTCTAGGAGGGCGAGGGATGCCGCCGTAGAAAGACTTAGAGAACTCACCCTCTCTGTAAACGGAAGTGTAAAGGCGATAGAACTTGTTCGAAGTGTTCTCAAAGAAGTATCTCCAGAAGTTCGCTCGCTCTTACCATCAGAAAGTTCGTTAGTTGAGAAGGTTAAAAGATGGGCGAGAGCATGCAACATCGAGTTGGTGAAGGCTAGTCCTGAAGATTATCTCATACCAGAGGGTGACGAACTGCTCCGATGTCCTCAGAAATTGGATACTACAGACAGCAACCATTTTCCCTCAAAGGATCCAAAACGCTTGAGTGCTGGTGGTAGTAGGTTGTAAGTAAAATTAGTTAATAGTTGCTGCTAATATTCATTTGAATGAAGCCTTATTTTCTCACTCTATCTAGTAAATGAGCATGAGTCTGTAGACATTAATCATCCATCATTATCACATTTTCTGCTTCGTTTCAGCAAACTTCTCAAAAGAGTAGACGAAGACGGTAATGAAATCGGAGCTGCTTCGTTGGAAGACTTTTTGTCAGGATCTACAGATTGGCATGAAAGTGCCGAAAATACAAGTCAGGAAAAATGCGATGATCAGCCTTCGATGGCAAAACCTCAAACTCTAGTACTACTAAACTATTAAATAAGAAATTAGGTGTGATAGTCACAGTTTTCAAGTATCATAATTCACCAGATTTCTCTCTTCATTGTGACAATTTCAGATAATTGAAAACGATACTGAGGATAACGAAAATGATTGTATGGAATACGCCGGAGGAGACGATTTCCAAATCGACAGTGATCCTGAAGAACCCCAAGCAGCTCTAGCAAGCCCTAGTAAACCTAAACATTCACATGCCGTTGTCACATCAAGCAATTTATCAACAAGAAAGTATGACAAACCAGCATCGAAGGAAGCTCTTAAAAGGTACATGAAATGAGGTCAAGTCAGAATTCTGAAGTTATTTAAGCTAATACAGATCTACGGGCTTGTATATTTTCTTAGCGGGGAAAGATGTTTTGTGTGTGGAGATGAGCTGATTGTCTCTGAAACACTCGCATCAAGTAAAGAGACTTTTCGTAAGGCTTGCTGTTATCTCAATGTTAAATCTGATGGCACATGGTTCCCAACAACCGAAAATGCTAAATTCTATTCCTTTTGTGAATATTGTACAAATGAAATCATGAGGATTCACAATCTATATCGGAAAGTTGAAGAAATCCAGTCACTAATTTTTAAGAAAGTTGAAAGTGTGGAGAAGCGAATAGCGGATGCCGAGATTGTGGACAATTGGATGGCAGAAGCTCCTCACTCAACCGCTGTGCGATTTGAAGGGTTTAGGAAACAAGTCATGATAAGTAAGTAAATCTCCTTCAAAAGTAATTCTTTGATTACGTTAGGAATAACGATTATAACTTGGAATATTTCTTTTTTTTTCAGACTACCGTAATAAACTAAAATTACGGAGAGAAATTCGGTTTGGTAAGAAGATGGGCGAAAGGTTCACTGAAGTTCTACCTGGAACGTCCGCCAATATGTTTGCGAGTGATCCTTCAGAAACTGAAGCATTTAGAAAACTAGCACCTGAAAGCACTGTTGATTCTCCTGTCCAGACCTTACTATGCAAAACCAGAGGTAGACCAAAGTCCAAAAGGGCAGTGGAGGAAGAATCCAACCCTAAAACCGTCCCGGAACTAGATGATATGAGGGATTCTTCCGTCGCTTTTAGCGACAATAATGACGACGACTTTCTTCCCGATTTTGACGATTCTCTGGATGCAATGTCTGTAGCTTCTGAAAAGGAAACCAAATTTTGGCAGACTGATCCCACCACACTCGACGTTAGCAAAGAAAGAAATGACGGTGAGACAAATGAAAGTGATTTCCATGATGAAGAAGATGTAAACGACGATGATTGGTAATTATATTTACCTCCATAATAATATCATGCATCACTTCTTGATGGCTAACTGAATTCATAAGAACTGGTAAATAAAAAATTATGTTACAAAAATACAGGGACTCCAGTAAGAAAACATCGACATCGGACAACAAAGTACGATTATCTAAAACCTCTAAAGGACCAAGAAAAATTATACTCGAAAATAAACAAAGGAAGAAGCCAGAACCTGTAGAACCCAAGGCTGTAAGAGATTCCCACAGCCGTCAAATTAAATTTCCAGATGCAGTTCTTACCAAAGACGGGCGCGTTTTTATGGAAGGGATTGAAATAATTAAGAATCCTCCGGGAGTTTACAAATCCCGCCCAGTTAGTGTCTCCTTTTCTTGTGGTGCATGCGGAAAAATTATTCCCAAGTTCTGGAATATGCGTCTGCACATTTGTGGCCATCACTTACACATGTACAAATGTCACATATGCAACAAAGAATTTACAGATCCGAAAATTGTAAACCGGCATATTGCTGCAAGGCATGAGGCTCCAAAGTATGAAAACTGTCCTGTTTGTGGAAAACCTGTTCGAATGGGGTATGTACGCAACCAAACGAAAATGAAGTATCATCAATGGTCTCATTTGAGCAAGGAGGAAAAGCTAGATCCTCAATACAGAAGTTGGTGCCCTCGTCCAGAAAAAGAATTCAACTTGCCTTCAGCGCAAATCGAAAAGCAAACTTTCATGTGTGGTCAATGTGGAAAAAGTTTCCTCTTTCCGTCAGCGCTCAAAAGGCATGAGATGAAACACAATGCACCTGCGGAAGTAACAGAATTGATGTGTCAGTTCTGTGGAAAAACATTTTTATCTCGGATAGGACTCACAAGACATTCACCCGTTTGTAAAAGTAACACCCAAAGACTTACTACTATCAGTAAAACTTATCCTTGTCCGAAATGTCCAAGTCGATTTAACTCGGCAACTGCCCGTTGTAGACACGTGAGGAGACTTCATAGAAATAAAAATAGTGATTTACCATTTTCATGTCCAAAGTGTCCCAGAAGCTTTAGTTCTCGTAGCGGATTCAGGCAGCATAAAAGAGTTTGTGTGGATGGAGAAGTGGGACACAGGAAAAAGAATGAGTTCTCGAATCAGTGTAATGAGCAGTTTGAAGTGAAAGTTCCAAGTGATAGTTCATTATCTCCAACTAGATCCAATAACCGTTATATTCAAGATCATTCAGTTAACTCTCAACTTCATTCGAATAATGCAACAGCAGCTTTAGGATTCAGTTATAATTTCATGGAAGTAAATTACCCGCAACAGTAATTTTGTACATACATATAATGTGGATGCACGTGATGATGATCGGAAAGTAATTGTTGCTGAAAATTGAGGATGGATTGAACAAAATAACTAGATTATGTATTTATTACTATTACTCTATATTCCTAAATTTTTTATTGAGAAACTTGGTAAACAAAATAAAACTTTGATCCACAATTTTAAAAATACATGTCCATAAAAGTGCGTTAATTTATTCTAAAATAATAATTTCAATCTAATCATCAATTTCTTCTCTACTACTTCTTCGAGAGCTGCTACCTGGCTTTGGCCTCCTTGTAGCTCGTACTTTCTTACTTTCTCCATTTCGGCCTCTATCCATCTCGTCCTCATCAATGTCAACTTGAAGCCGAGTAGCTGTCTCTTCGTCATCTTCCAAGTCGTCCCTTCCCCGTCTTCGAGGCTTTGGCGGTTTCACTTTTCGAACACCAATTGGATTTGGCTCCATTGGACTAGTATCATTAACTTTTAACACTTCGCTTCTTTCTCCTCGGTGGATATTCTCGTCATCTGCCCACAAAATTTGTCGTTTGCTCCTGCTCCCTTTAGCTGTCGCTGGCCTTTCTACAATGTTGTCACGTTGACTTTCCTGACGTAATGCTTCACCCTCCATTAAGAATTTTGAACTTTCAGCAAGATAGTCATGAAGACCCAAAGAAAATGGTGGATGAGAAATCCCTGCCTCTTCCTCTGTGTATGCATTTGTAAGAATGCTTCGTTTTTTCCGGTTTGATATACCTTTCCTCTCAGCTTTCTCGGCTTTCTTCGCCTCCCAAAATCTTTCAACAAGGTTCTTCTTCTTCTCCACAAATCTCTCAATTTCTGGTGTGTTCAGAACAAGAAAAGTGGCTCGGAGATAAATGAAATAGTAGAGAATTGCGACGGTCCTATGGACCACATACAATGCAATGAAACCGTCACTCCATAACGTATAGTGTTCCTTGATACCATCGCTATTGGAATGTGATTGATTATTGCCATTGTCGCTCTTTTTCATAGTAGCTCTTCTAGTAACGTTGACCCCACCCTTCAAGGTGCCATTATTGAGTGAGCTATTCATCACAGGCTGTAAACCAGCCGCTGGCCATGTGAAGCTAAATTCGTCGCTGACTGAAGGCCATGATTTACGAAGCGCCCAGATAAACCACCATCCTGTAAGAGTCATGTACAGAAGACATGCTCCTAGATTTAGCCAGTGATGAATTGTAACTCGTTTGTGAAGACCTACTTGCATGGCTTGGTTGGCTGATGCCATAATGTACAAGATAAGGTTGATGATGATGGCTAAGCTCTGGAAGCTGATAAGAAAGATTCAGAATTCAAACATATAGCTACTTTTACTCATGAACTATGTTGATACTTTGAAGTTAATAAATATGCAAGTAATCGTACACAAAGATGACTAGAACCGCCAGTGGATATTCATAGGATAGGTCCATAGAGCAGTTGAAGATAAAGTCGATCAAAAGTAAAAGTATTTGATATGGAGCAAACGAGTGTGGGTTCCCATAATGTCCATAACCAAACAGAAAGTCGTCGTTTTCCAGGGATGATGACGGAGTCGCGTCTCGGGTTTCTTTTTCCAAGGTGGCTGGTGGACCATCTCCATATCCGCCTTTAGGAACCGAATGTCTTTCTTTCGTGCTTCTCATTTCCTAAATAATTTATTTGTAAACTTATCAATCAAATAGGTTATAAATATGAATAAACCATTTTCAGATTTCAAACGTCACAATTTTATTTTTGCTTACCTTGGCGTACATAATGGTGACTTTGTAAAATAAATAAGCTTCAAGCTATAACTATATTATAGTCAGGCGTCAGGAAAAGCTTAACAAGCCATAAAAGTTGATACAGTTAAAAAATTACGACCTAACATAACATTAATTCGTTCTATTTTTTTTACATTAACATTGAATAAGTCAATAGAAAAGGCATACTGGAGATATTAAACATTTTTTGTTGAGTAGGTTGAGCAAGGCTCTTATGCCCAAGCTCTTTTTGCGATGCAGGTGTATCCCATTGCCATGGCATTTCATTGCAAGGCAGATTGTTTGCCTTTCTGGTCTCCTAGAAACTATCCATGCAAGTCAGCAAGGCGTTTTGAACCTTTGAAGCCCCACTTTGTTTGTGCGTGCTCGTTTTCCAGCATTCATGGATGTATTCTATGAAACATAGCTACTTCAGAACAAAAGAAAGAACCCTTCTTCTCCAGGCTAGTCCTAGTCCAGGCTGGGATAGTCGGAGAGATTGCCCTTTTTGCCTTGCTTTCAGTTCGCCCTTCAATCTCACTTCCTTTCCCACACATCAGCATACTTTAAAAAGTACTCATACTCAACATAACACATCATAAGTACCGTACATTCGGCATATCAGCGTACGCACGGTTCCCCGTTCATATAAAAAGTAAGTCCAACCCCAATCATTTATATGGGTTTGGCCTTTTGTCGCTGTACTTTGTGTAACGTGTCATTATTTTATTTGCTATTGTATTCTAATTAAGCTAAATGAGCAAGTCGATGAAGATGAAGTGCCCATTTTAGAAATAAATTGCTTACAGTTTTAGTTTATATCTATTATTCTATTTAAATACTGTAAATGCACTTAATCATTTTCAATTGGCTCAATTGCATAATAAATGAGGAAAAACGTGTTTTATTATTGAAAGTTCGCATTCGTTCTCTTCGTTTCCTACTCACATTTTTGATGTTTTCTCTAATTTTCTCTCATTTCGGGTCTGATAGTCTGCTTTGTTCTCTCAATATAATCTATCCCAGAGGCTACCCAAGTGTTTATTAAACTTACATATGCAGAGAATTATAATAAACCATATTTTTAATTGAGGAAACGTGTTCAAATATATGTGACACTCATAGGATACGCTACTGTGCAACTAGACACTTGGAAATTAAAGAGATGCAATTCTGGAATGCACATGGAATGAAATTAATAGATACTGGTAACAAGGTGACATGCAACACTTGCGGACATTTATTTCTGCTTGTCATTATCTAATGAGATGAACGGAATGAATTGAAGAATAAACTTGGAATGTTCGTATAAAAATTGAATGACTACACCAGTCATACCACCACCAAGACAGAACTGTTACCCCTTGAATAAAACCTTTTATGCTTACATTTACGCGGAGATGCAGGTTGGCTTCAACAAACACAATTGTCCATAGAATACGGCACGTCATTCATTGTTGCTGTGTGTTGAGTAAATTTATATAATCTGTTTTAGCATGTTACTAATCTGTATGTAAGATACGATGTGTGTAATAAAGGATCCACACCCTTTTCCCGTGAATCGACTGTTGCTTGCTACCACTTTACCTAGCCCATTAACAAAATTTCCCCCTCCCTTCACTGATCTGGCTCTCCAGCCAGACCAGCATAAAGCTGAGTCAAGTGAAGCCACAGTCACCAAGTCTGAAAACCACTTGTGGGTACCAGCAACAACTGATCCAGCAGATTCCACTTTTCCTATTATTCAATGTGGGTACTGTTGCGTTACACCGTCAACTTTTACTTCGTTAATTGTCTCAATTGTATGCATGCTCCGCAGATTGTCGACAACAACACAAGTTGGTATTCGGAAGGAGCATGACAAGATGAAAAATGATAATAATGACGATGGGGGAAAGTTTTGGTGTGGTGTTCTATGATATATGTAGGATTACAAAGATATGTATTTATGATGAAGCGAAACTATTATAAAAATATAAATTATACTGATTATGGTGATTATCATGAAGCTCTATAAAGTTTATCATGTATTTGAGTAGATTGTCAGATTTAGATTCAAACAAGTGCTACTAGGGATTTTATGTGCTTTGGTAAAAAACTGACAATGTACAGTATTCATTGTCAGATCCAGAAAGGAATTTTTGTATGAAAGATGAATTATCGCGGACTGAGGACTTTCATGGTGGATTGTTGAAGACGAGATATAAAAGGAAGGAATCACTGGGAGTGGATTGAGTTGGCTTGCAGACCTTGTGTCAGCAGGTTCAACATCCAACAGTTACATTTACTTTTTTTTCAATCAAGTGCAAACATAAGTTTGCTTACGTATCGTTTTCATTGTTTGATTTTGTTTCGAAAAGGTGCTATCCATTTAAAGGTCTGATTGTTGTAAGCATACCGTCCTACATCTTCTTCGTCTCAGAAAGGTTAGTCATATACTAATTTGTAGTTTGTTTTAGTGAATTTTAAAAGTTACAAAATTTAGTTGAAGAGCTTGAATATAAAAGTAGTTTATTTATAAATTATTCTAAGATTTGGAATTCAGTTTGGGGGGCTGTGAGACTTGTATTAGGATTTGTGTGATTAATAATTTGTATTATGTAACTAATTTTTCTGTGGTTTTATGTTCTTGCTTTTCCAGAGACGAGTTTCTACACCAAGACTGGATGTCCCTTACTGAAGCTAAGGAAAAGTCGCTGCTTTTGTTGTGGATCGTTCATGAGTTTTTTTCACCTCGGACTGCAAAGGGTCAAGAAAACCGGTACCTACCTGTCAACATGCGTCGTTTGGAGAGGAGCTGGAATCCGGTCATTGTGCATAAGTGAAAAATTTGTCTGTCAGCATGCATAAGGTATACAATTTTTTTAGCTTAATACTAAACCACATGTAAAATGCCTTTTCATAATTTGATTGGAGTGGTTATTGTGTACGATATCAAATGGAAAAGAGTGACTGTTAAACTTTCAATATTTATTTATCAGTGAAAATGCCACCAAGTCTTGGACATGGCAGGGCTAAAGCAAGAGCATTGGCTTACCGGCTTGCATTGCAACAGGATGCTTGTAATGGTGGATACGAAAAATTCCCCGGAATCAACAGCCCCCAGTGGACAGTTCAAGACCAGGACCAACAGAGAAAAACTACTTGCCAGATCACATAATATCTATAAACCTATAGATACACCCGATTACCACACAACTACCGACTGTCATCTTCATTTCAGACTGAATACCAACTTACAGCTACCTATTTATTTAATTAATATGATTTGTGCTTGATTTAAATTCGTTTTTATGTTATGTTTATTATTTACTTATGTTTGATTCTTTTATCATTTGAATTTATTTTCAACCATAACAGTAAAAAACAAAAGAAAAAAAAATCTAGAGATAGAAACATAATCTATAAATAATGTATTAAGAACAATAGCTTAGAAATTATGAAAAATAGTGTCAATCTACCAATACTATAGATTTAAGAATTTAAAATCTTAGAAGCTAAACAGAGAATTGCACACAGACAATCATTTTGTTGTAAATATCTGTCAATCGATATAACATTTGTTTTTGTACTTTTAATGTAGTTCAACCATTTAAATTTCTGTCGTGTGGAAGATGACCTCAAAAACGTATTTACTGGTCCACTAATTTCAAAATCAATCTAATTCACAAAGTGCCTTGTAAAATGATATGTATCACAATGCCCCAAATATGTAAAAACTTGGTCAATTTTGGTTTTTGGTATATCTCAGGTAATAGTGTTTTTTATGCAAATACTAATGTTTTGTAAACCTCGTGGAAAATTTAATACAAAATTATCTTTCAATATTTATGTCAACAAAATTAATTTTTTAAATCATTTGAATTCGTGATATCCACAGCCCAGTTATGTTTTGTTAGCAAAAGTGGAATCGTGCCAGTTTAGACATTCAATCGTGTTTTCTCTCAAAATGCAAAACAAGCTCATAAAGGCTATATTCTTGATCCATGGTCATGCAACATCGTGCACTATGAATAACAGAAATGGATAAAATTAAATTGCACTTCTACAATTCGCTTTTTGATTAGAAACACATTATGATAGTATATAGTATGCAAACTGAATACATACATGGAAGAAATCCCACTACAAGTCTAATCTGGACCCTTTCTTTGGAAGGATTTGATCGCAAAAATTCAATTATAGCTTTGACACGCATACATAACAAGCATTAAACTAAGCAATATCAATACAAAATTACACGCATGGAATATGGAATGCTAAAAATTATGGTTGTGGTCAAGCAGTCGAGGCTGGTTATGGTTATTGGCTATGCATGAAACATGGCAAAAAATCAATAAAGCTAACGGCAAAAGTTCAGCGTTGAGGGACGAACAGGAATCGCATGAAAATTCTCTAAAGCAGGCATTTGTACAAAGTGGAGAGTCTTCAAATAAAACATTTAAAATGTCAATACGCAAAATATATCAATGTATTCGACCTGTGCACGCTACTAATTAAATACTTTCATGTAGTAGTGTGAACACCAACCTGGATTTAACACAGTCGTGAAAGTCAGATCCTTGAAATATTAACAAGATCATTTTATATTCATGGGATCCTACTTTAATAGGACACACAACTTGCAATAGTTTGAAACTATCATGAAGTACGGACATTGACCACAACCACGAACATGTATAATTGATAGCAAATTTGACTATATGAGGCATAAATATTGTGTTCTAAATCGCTGATGTTCTAGTCTTCAGAAAATACTGCAACTTTGTTGTGTCGATTTCTATTCAAGTGAAAGTTGCAAGTGTTTTTAAACAAAGAGAGAAAGATATTTTGCACGCAGTTTGACCAGCTTCCTGGCGCCAAGCAATGTCTGTCACAAATAGAAGTATGGGATATTTTCCCATTATTGGGATCAAAATCGTTGCATATATTTCAGTAGCATTGTGGCTAACCCTTTTAGTAATCGTCCCCATAACAGAAGGAAAAAAATGTCCAGGAAAGTGCATCCACAATGTGTCAGACTGCAAAACGAATGGAGGCAAAATCGCTGGATATTGCACAAATGACTTGGCTTGTTGTGACTGTATGTAATCTCAATTTATTCACACACGCACAACAAAGTTAACAATACATTTAAAATGTAAATGCTACTTCCTATTACTTTGTTTCTAGATTCATTCAAAAAGATAGGTTCCTGTGGGGCAAAAATGTCCAAATTGAATACTGCTACGTTTAGGTCACCGGATTATCCAGAATACAGTCGCGGAGATTTGGTGTGTCAATTTGATTTTGAGGTGGCTTCAAATGCCACTGGTATAATGTACGGTTACTTTACCAATGCCTTTTCTCGTCTGTAAAAATATAAAGTTGCATATTTGCATATACTGATGAAAGCTAACAAAATTTTTCTGATTTTATTATATGCGGACAGTGTGGATTTTTCTGACATTCTTATGGATGGAATGGGATTTGTAAAACACAGCTCATGCGAGTCAGACATGTTCCTTCTGAAGGGATTTCCTAACTGGACACCACCTGCTCAGTGTGGCAATTTGTCTAATTATGCTGGTAAATTGACATTTTATTTAGCATTATAATTCAAGCTGCATCCATTTTCCATGTTTAAGAATAATGTATATCGCAAATTTTCAGCTGTCATTGATTTGGGAGGTCGGTTTACCAAAGGTATGAAAACATTAACAATTCTGGCTCTAATGTCCAGTGAAAAATACAAGTGGCATGTCAAGATTACTCAGCTTTTCCATGAGCGGACTAAACCAATTCCCAAAAAGATTTCATCCAGTAATACAACAGAAGCACCAGCGAAAGACATCGAGGATGACGATGACGATGGGGACGCGTCAACAGAACAAAACGAACCACCCGAGCAAAGTGAAAAGTATGAAAAATCTCATGATCTTAGTGAGGGCGAACAAGAAGAACTTTATCGACTATTGCAATTAGCTTCCAGTTCGAAAGCTCAAAAAGTGAAAGCAGCAGAAAGTGCTATGATTATTACTGGAGAAGAAGGTCAAGATTACAGCAATTATCCTGAAGAGGAAACCTTCATTGTGAATGGAGACGACACACAGATTTCTAACGTTCCCTGGCAAGCAAGTTTACGGACCACAATCTCACCCAAACATGCAAAACTCTTACCTCAGTTAAAACTCAAGAATTGTACAATTCAAGAAGGGATCCATTTTTGCGGCGGATCAATCATTTCTGATCAACACATTTTATCTGCGGCACATTGCTTTTTAGTGGGGTAATGTGAAACAGATTATTTCTTTCCCAATAACGTACTAAACCTTCCTATATGTGAATAGTCCAATCGTTATTCTTGATTTCAGAGAAAAGCTGAGCACCTGGCAGAGGACGACATCTATGAAAATTGTATTGGGAGACAGTCATCTCTGTGACGAGAGCATGGACGGAATTCAGGAATTCCAAGTCGAGAAGGTCTACTACCATTACGCATACGACACTTCAGCCATCATCAATGACGTGGTAGTAATTAAACTCAATAAGAAGATCAAATTTACAAGCAAGATTCAACCAGTAAAAATGGCTGATGAGGGTATGAATTTCGAGCATAAATATGCGCTTGCTAGTGGTTGGGGCCTTACAAATTTGACGACAGTGGATAGAGCCAAGACTCCAGATCAGCTTCAGTCTGCGAACGATATGTTTATAGGGAACAGTTCATATTGCATGAAAGAGCAGCTCCGACTTTATCCGAAACTTAAAAGTCAGTCTCTTACAAAATATCCAAAGTATGGTGACGTGTTTAGCTCCCTGTTGTGCACGTACATTAAAAATGGAAGTTTACCAAGAGTTGTGGGGCAAGGAGATTCTGGAGGCCCCCTGGTGGTATATGCTTCTGTGGATAACAATGAGAAATCTAAAAACAAATCAAAGCACAAATCCAAATCCGGTGGATCATCATTGTCAGGGAAGCCGGAGCCCCTCCTAGTCGGCGTGATCAGTTACATGATACCTATTCCACACGAGGTGAAAGAACATGATGTTTCAAATTATGTTGATTACTATCAAAGTGTGTCGTACTTTCGTAGGTGGATTGATTTGGCAATGCTATAAATGTCTCGTACTTTTGAAATTGCTAAATAAATGACTTTCATTCAGTACTTTAATAAATATGGAGGCAGAGTAGGTACATTAATTTTAAACAGCACATGTCTGTTCAGGTGTGTACACAATTGCATTTACAGGATACCTCGCAGTCATATTC
This sequence comes from Willowsia nigromaculata, assembly GCA_034700605.1. NCBI lineage: Eukaryota > Metazoa > Arthropoda > Collembola > Entomobryomorpha > Entomobryidae > Willowsia > Willowsia nigromaculata. The sequence continues at coordinate 6,594 of JAQIXX010003386.1, read as the reverse complement.
GCGGTCATTTCATTGATTTAATTTTTTAATTACATTCAATTAGAACCATCCCGGTTGGCATACTGTGTCATGGTTGAATTGTCCCTAGATCATTGTAATTTTTATACTGAAACATTTTAGCTTTTCCAAGGCCAAGTTGCTATTTAAAAGTAAGTTGAACTAAAGTAAGTTGGGGTAACTGGAATCTATTTACTCTCAATTACTCAATACCTCATACGCATATTATATGAAAAGCAGTTTATCACGAAAAAGATTTGCTTACCAAAATGGTAAAGATGCCAGCTAGAAACAAAGATGCTTGCCTTCGACAAGAAAAATATAATGACTATTAATGACAAAATACAAGTGAGCGTCTGTGGAAAAATTGTCTGTCAACTTCTGAGACATGAATTTTTCAAATTATCAAAGAAAGCAAATTTCATTATAAGATAGTATTGTTTTATTTAATGACATTTAGCCGCAAGCAAACTTTATAGAATTTACTTTATTTTTTTACAGAATTTAAATGTGAGACCTGATTACGCATATTTACTAATAATTATTAAGTACATCCGCACATTTCTAACAAATTTGCACACATTCTACTTTATACAGTCACACAAAACGTCGACTTTTCCTAGTTTATATTTACGCATTCAAATTGCATCTTTATTACAATCAATTGTTATACTTTTAGTAAATTTTTAACAGATAAGGTACTTCATCATAAATACGCACTCAAACTCATTTACATTTCATTTTTCAAAAACTCATTTACAGCGATTTCATATTCCAATTAACAAGTTACATGTTATGGCGGGTACAATTAAAACCTTGTTGTCACCTTTGAAAACAATGAAGCTTATCGACACTCATTAAGACGCTGATTTGCCAGTTCATGTCAATACCTATGATATACACACAAGTAAATTGACAAAATGTTCATTGCACAATCAAATAATTAAAAATTGGTTGTATTTTATAATTAAATAGTAAGCCACTTTACACACAACATTACGACTAAATTGCATATAAAATGTATCATAACTCTAAAAATGAATAAAAATATAAAAACTTTGCGACAAAAATATTAAAATTCGTATCATCTAGTATACAAATAGCGACGAAATAATGTAAATCGTGATAACAAACAAAAATATTAAATTAAAAAGACAAAGGGGGACAGGAGGACAGTGAAAGCAAGCAAGCGCTTCAATTTCCTTTAACCTACAGAAACGGATGGATCTTCTCCCCAAAGGTCATACCTGAAATATATTATGAAAGGGAAAATAAAGTAAATCTTTGAAAATGATATCCCGAATAATGCTTGTGAGTCACTTACCATGGCCCACAATAGTTGCCACTCCTTTCCGCCTTCTGATCCAGCTTTGATCCCCTATCAGGATAGTACAGCCGTCTTCGAATAAAGCTTCCATAGTCGTAAGCTGGCTTTACTCCATTCACACTTCCTGCTCCAACATCGGAAGTTGTGATTAGTTCCACAGTATGAATTTCTGAACGGATGGAACCTTTCCAGGCAGAGCCTCCCCGAGGAGTGGCTTTTCTACCTTCAGCATCCCTGAGGACCAAAGACTGATGTTTTCCATATGGCACAATAGTTTGCTTCATTGTAATCAACTGGTGCTTTTGCTGATGAGGCTGGGAGGGTGGTAGTGATTCTTCTGAAAGCAGGTCGTCCTTCCTCGATGGAGATGGTGAACCCTTAATGGTCCCATAGTCGGGCTCAGCTTCAGTCAAATCTCCATTCGCTTCTGTGGAAGCGTCAACAAATTTCCTCACTGGAGAGGAACATGACTGCTGTTGAGGTGGGGGAGGAGGAGGTGGTTGTGTAGGTTGTTGGGGTGACCTTTGGTGTTGCTGCTGATTAGGTAATGGTGCGGGAATAGGCGGTGGACTTCCAATAGGTCTACCCTTGTACATTGGTCCATTGTTCTGCTTAGATTGCTTTTGTTGAGCATTTGATTTTCTATCTTTTTGTTGGCCATCCTTTTGTTGCAAGGTTTGTTGTTGTTGCTGCTGTTGCAAGTCACCTCTTTGTGCAGGACTGGAAGCACTTCGCATTCCTTGATGCTGTCGGTACTTGCTTGGTGACCTACTTGACACACTTTCCAATCCATTTTGAACTGTGGCACTTCTACTTACCTTTTCCCGAATAAAGCCTCCGTGTCGTTTGGGCATGTCGACAGTGTCCATTCCGTGATTCTTTGCACTTGAGCTGCGACTCCTTCTCGAATTGTCCGTTCTTACCGTGACGTCCGAGGACTTGCTCCTTTTCGTGCCACCGGCAGAGGAAGCTGAACACTGAAGACTCTTTGGTTCTTTGCTGCTGCCACGTTGTTGCATCATTTTGGAAGAGGAAATGCTGTTCTTGCCATTATTGTGAAGCTGTTGTTGTTCCAGTTCATTTTCAGCTTCCATGAACACACTGCTTGCTGCCTCTTCCTCGTCATACTCATCGTTATCGTTAAAATCGATAGTTGCTTCATCCTCTTCTTCATCCACCTCCTTCTCATCCTCACTATTGAAGTCGTCATCGTTCAAAGCATGATCTTCCCAAATCCGGCGTCTTCCACGAGACGCTACAGCTCCTTCATTCATTTCGCTTTGATTTCCGTTGGTGATCGTAGTTCCCCTTGACCTGCTTGTTTTTGTGCTTAGTGCAACTGAGCCATTCGTAATGCTTCGTCTAGAAAACTTGGCAGAACTTTCTGGAATGATGGGGGCTTCGCTCACAGCAAAAGATTCGACACGAGCTACAACAGCCTTATTTGAATGGGATGAACTACCTTTATCTGTTCGAGAGCCTCTCTGATGTGCTTCCCGTTCCAAATTCTCCCGATGCTGGCTCTTCTTCACACGACTTTGGCTTTCGCGATGTTGAATTGCATCAATGTCATTCTCCTTCATTGATCTGTTGTTCCGTTGATTTCCACCTTGGTAGGGTGCTACACCATAATCCACTGGAGGACTACCTTTCTTTACTGCCCTGGTGTGGTCACTAACCACCAAGCAACTGTTATCAGCTTCTTTAGGTATGGAAATGTTAGAATTTGTGGATGACGATCCAGGAGAAAGTTGCATTGCATTTGAAACTGCCGACTGATTCGCATTTCTTGTCTTTTCGTTCCTTGGGGGCAATGTAGGCACACTGTTGCATTGCTTATGATCCCGGCCATCATTATTACCTTTTGTAATTTTCTGCTCTCCCTCACGACCTCCCTTGTTCTTCACGATATTGCCATTGGCATAATAATCATTGTCCTGGGTAGCTGCATTCATGTCCTCAGTATCATCTGTCATTGTCATCATTTCTCTCTTGATAGTTGACGAGGGTGACAACTCCTTCATCTCAAACTCGGTCATTTCAACGATAGAACTGTGGGATCCCCAAAGCTCGGAAACGGTGTCTGCACATGAAATGGACTCCAAGGCATGCTGTGGCCTTTGCATCCGAATGCTATCATGTCCATTTTGGGGTGTATATTGCTGATCTCCCGCATTTGATGGCCGCCTCCAAATCAGCGATTTGGTACGGTTCAGAAATTTCTTGAGGGCGCCACCCTCCTTTGACTCATCATAAAAAGTGTTGGCAGTTGCTAGCTGATGATGTGGTCCTCGGGGACTGTTGCCAGCGCCATTGTGAACAAAGGCTGTGGAGTTTCTCAGATTGTTATTACGAAGCATCATTGATGAATGGAGAGAGTCTGGCTGCTCCCTGTCGCTAGTAGATAAATTTCCAGAGCTGAGGCTTCTCCGCCGTGTAGCATGAGTAATACGAGCAGACTCAGACATGTGATAACGATCCATGAGCCACTTATTACCCGGTTTAATTTCCTCACTAAGGAGCAGGGACGCGCAGGATTTCAAAAAATTAAGGGGAAACAAAAAAAATCAAAAGAAAAATTACAAGCGAAAATAAAAATGGATACCTTACAATGCAACAACAACTCAACATGAGCAGGTCTACGTTAGGCCTTTGAATAAAATGGAAAATGTGACTTTACCTGTTTGAAAGCTGTGGCTCCTCGTCAGAATAGTCTATTTCCGGTTGTGGAGGTGGAGGCACTACTTGGCCATGATGCCCCATGTGATGTTGTTGATGATGACCAACGTCATTGCTAAATCCACTGTCGTTGCTGCTGTGGAGAGAGTCGTTGGTTCTGTTGGATGGAATCATCAGATTCTTTGCACCAGGTTTTTGCATTCCTTTATTTGCATGAGTTTCAGGCGTCCTTGGCACACCTCCGCTTGCAATATTGTTGTTAGCACTAGGGATTGGTGGAGGCATTGGAGGTGGCACTGGTGAAGCTCCTGTATGTTTCGACATCATGATTAGGTCTGCAACAGACCTGTTTTGTGGCTGCTCCAAGGATTCTGTGTATGCCACCGGGAACCATCCCATCTTTTGCGTACGTAAATTTTCCCCAAACTGCCAACCTCTATTGCGCTCCCCAATCAGAGCAATCATATCATTCTCCAAAAAGCAGAGCTGATTGTCGCCATTCGAAAGATAGGCGTAAAGTGCCTTTGCATAGCCGACGTGGCCTGGTTCCTGATTAGATGAAGTTGATCCGGTGTTGCCGCCTCCAGAGCCAGTTGGTCCCACGGGAGATAAAGCCATTGATTTTGAACGGAAGTTATCTGGAGGTGGCAGAGGTGGTGCTTGATGTTGCTGTTGTTGCTGTTGAAGATGCTGTGATGGATGATGGTCATTAACTAAGGCCAAGCCAGTGGTTCCGTAGATTCCTCCTCCGTTGCCTCCGTTGATCATGCCCAAACTCGTGTCGGACTTGGCCCTACTTAAGGCTCCGGCAGAAGTAATCGGCAAGTCCTGGTGATGGGTTTGCATGTGTCCACCACCACGGGAGGAAGCGGCTGTTAAGTGATAACTGCCTAATCCACCACCTGAGGAGGAATTGGACGAGGTGGAGTTTTGAATGTTGAGCATTTCTCCCGCTTCCATTGATTTCGTTTTACGGAGTTGCGATGAGATAGAAGCCGTATCATCCGCTGGTCTTCGAGGACTGCAGTAGATACACTCTTCCTCTCCTTGTTGCTGAAATATTGTGAATTGAAACACGTTTAAACCTTTCGCTGCATAAATTTATCATTTAAATTCAATGGTCAACAATCTATACCTGAATTTTCTTTACCAAATTGGTCTGCATGTTTTCGGGCAACGCTTCCCTACTTTTTGCCACCTTCATCCACTGGTCCAGCTTTACTCCAAGACTTTGACCTCCTTTAGTGTAAAATGCAAGATAGTGCTTTGCTAGTGATGCTTGCCGTTCCAAAATGAATCCATATCGACGACGTTCCTGGGTCAGAGCTTCTCGCAATGCTTCCTCACAGAAGGCTTCCAACTTGGAACGCTCCTCCTCCATTGCTTGCATTATCCGAATCTCTTTATCCAACGTGTTTGATGACGGATGTGAAGACTTTTTCGACTTTTTCCGAACTTTTTTTGCATTGCTAACGGCCTTGTTGTAGGACTCCACGCGATGCTTGTGGCTCACAAGGAACTTTTTTTGCTCATTCTGGATCACTTTCACATCCTTCTCAAGGTTGGTCTCAAGTGGCACCAGAAAATCAACGTAGAAGGCTTTCAACTGGAAATTCACATAAAAGTTTCCCTTCAGAGTTTATCATTCAATCGGCATTGATTTTTTAATTTAGTTAATTAAAGCATAATAGGTGCTTGGTATGGGTAGCCGTAGCATAAACAGTCATCACTCGAGCCCTCAGGCACCTCAATAGAATATAACTTTATCATGACATTTTCTGAACAATAGATTCGTCTTGTTTATTGTAGCGACAGTCTTATTGGTAAAATGGCCACCGCTGTGATTTGTTCTACAATGATACCAATCACAAACATCAGACCTCTAAAATCGACATAAGAACAGAACGAGGAATTCAAAGCAACGTCTTTGATTCTTCATTCTTTAGATTTATTAATCATGACAAATTTCATTTCGATTACTCCTGCTGCGCTATTCATTGCCTCTGTTATTTTTACAAGTGTTCAAACTACATACACAAATGACTATTTAATGATTGTACGGTACGATTTATAAATTATAATAATAGACTGTTTCATTCAGTCATTGACGTACTAACATTATACAGCGGATACCCAATCAAATTAAAAATGTCTTCTTACCGTTGTCAGTTGCTGAGCGTGAATTTCTTTAAAAACGTCCGCGATTTGCATCATGGAGGAGCCTATAATAGTACAAACAAAGGAAAAAATTATGTACAAAAATATCAATAAAAATTATGCATCTTGCGACAATCCAGCGATATTTGTAAAATATTAGTCCTTTAAAGGAAACCCGTCGAAGTAGATACGATCCTTGTAGAACCGGAAAGAGTTAAAGGTGAATATGAAACCAGAAGCTGAACACAAAAAAATCCATTCATACTTTTGTTTAAACTTGACTAAATGTTTAATACGCATTATCTGTGATATAATCATTCTAATTGATGTAGGCAGTTTTCTATAGGACTTAATGTTCAAGGATAACAAGTAGTTGTGGGGGGGGGAAATAAAATCGCTTAAGCATTGGAGGATAGGGATTAACATGGGGAGGA
>JAQIXX010003385.1:0-19920 GCA_034700605.1 Willowsia nigromaculata | reverse complement strand
GGGCACCTCGGGGTCGCAACTCCACCCAAATGTTTGGAAGCCATGTGAGTCATCGTGGTCAATCCTGTCTCTCCCTTGCAGACCCTACAGGCCCCTTACCAACAGAATATTGTACAGAGCATTATCACACATGGGTTCACGACACACGCCCATATTTTCTTCCCTCTCATATTGGAATGCCATTCATCGAAACAGAAGATGAATACTATCTCCTCCAAATGAACTATGATAACCCTGGAAGGCTCCAGAATATTATGGTCCAAGCCAACATCCACATTTATTACACAGACCAACTCCGGCAAAACGACGGTGGCGTCATGATCGTTGGTCATGAAACTGCTGCAGTGCCTCCCTCATTTCTCCTCCCACCATCTACAGTTGGCCACTCACTTTATGGCTTCTGTGGGGATGAATGCTCTCGAGAGATTATTCCCCCGGAGGGAATCCAAATTTATGGATTATTATTGCATTCTCATAGAACCGGAAGTGCAATTAAATTTCAGCATTTCCGGGGCAACAGAGAACTCCCATGGATCCAATCTGATAACAACTTTGATTTTCATTTCCAACAAACAAGGAATTTGAACCAGGAGACTAGAATACTTCCGGGAGACTTGTTGTCGGTTAAGTGTACATATGACAATACTCGTGAAAATGGAACTGTTGTGGGCGGATGGTCTTCCCAGCAGGATATGTGTGCTGTACTATTTTACTACTACAATAAAATTGACAATTACGTATTCTGTGGAAGTGCCATAGAGTCGGACGAAGGAAGGGAGAGATTTTTGGATGTACAGAATGTGACATGGTAGGTTTGAAAAGTTCACTAGTTAAAGATAAGTTGCATGGATACATAAAAAATTGGACTAAAAATATACGTAATTTTCATGGGAAGGTCAAATCAAGTGGATCCACCTGAGTTCATTGTGGATACTCCACGTGAGTTGGCTGGATTGACGATTACTCAGGTTTCTGATGACTATGTGAACTGGAATGAGGAGCGGAGGGAACGGCTCCAGCGATTTCACTTGGACACACCGCATGTGAATAGATGCTCCCGCGAATGGTACTCTTATTCCACGACAAATGGACCTTTTACAGCGACCAACTATAGAAAGAAGTCGCGGCGGATAGTGCAATATCCTTATGAAGCTAGACCTTATCTGCCACAACCAACTTGCTCTTTTCAATGAAGTTTCCAAATAAGAAAAATGCAGATAAACACTGATAAATTACACGATTTATGGCCATTTGACTTTTTTAAGAACCAATAATAGCTGAACCAGAAAATTCTGATAAATATTAGTACTAATAATTTGAATAGCTAGACGTATCGAGAATTATCAAGGTAAATGTATCACGATAATTGACGATAATGTGATTCTATTCTGCAACAGCAACAATGCATGGAAGTTCAACTTTTCCAAATGCATTTAAAACATATTATAAAAAGTCATAGCTAATCAGGTTTTGCAAATGCAAACGTGGCATCTACATATTATGGAAAATCTTACATAGGAAATGCTTGCACGTATTCAATATATGTAATTGTATATTATTTTCAATATCATGTGCGTTAATATTATCACGTGTATAACAGGAAAATATTCGTTCAAACTTTAGCAAAATTGAAGAAAAATTATAATTTTCAATATTAACCCAATTTGACGATCATTGGGTTTATTGTGGAAATTCAGATTTTAAATGTATTTAGTATTTACATACTAATATTCTAGCTACGAAGTATGTCTTTAAATATTATATTTCAACAGTAATGCCTGTATTTTAGTTATTTTAGTACAACCGTTTCATTTATTTTATTGGGGTCTGGTCTGGAACAATTAGGGCGACAGTAATCCTTTTACTTTTAAAACGTAAAGCCGAAGAGAAGAAAGATGTTCAGAAAATCATATCCATTTTATGTACTGGCAGTATCTTAAAATGTATTAAAAATATAACAAAACATTATAACAGTTATAAATTAATAAATATCAATCACGCTTCAAGTTAATTTTCCTCTCTGTGCAACAAAGAATCCCTCAGTGACGTTTATGCTCAATATAATTTTAAAATTCATCATGCATGCAAGTTAAGTAAATGCATTTTTCCCTTTTGTCTTCAGATCTCAAAGCTTACACAAATCATTGTTCTAGCATAGCAGATTACTAGTATAAAAATATCCTGTACCATCAGTGCACTCTGTGATGACGATGCGTTTACAATAAATATTTATCATTGTAGAACCATATTTTTGACGCATTAGTTTTCAATTAATAGCCTTTTCTGGAACCAGTAGATGTAAAAAATTTTATTTAGTAAATTGTGTATTAGTAGGAATATTTAAATATTTTCAGTTCAAAAAACTGTAATGAAACCGCTATCGTTATTTAATATAAGATGATACAAAAGCTAGCACATTCTATATACTTACTTTACCATCCCATTTTTGGACGAGTTTGATGTGTTCATAAAATAAAATGTAATTACTAATTACCTTTCTTAATTTACTGTCAATTCGCTTCCATAGTAAGAAACAAAATTGTTTTTTGACTAAATAATTAAAGGTGGAATCAAAAGTCTGTAGGCATATTATGACTATGACTAATCGTAAGTGCTTGACGGAAATTCAGTTAGTTTACAATTAAAAATTATTTTAGCCACAGGCAATGACTTTTTATAAAGTAATTTTTTTAAACTAAAAAATTTATAAAATTACTACATGCTTTCATGATATAAATTATAAATACTTTTTTGTTATATAAAAAATCGAAAAGCTTGCGAGTACCAAACCCTCTAACTAAATATTGCAATACCCCAAATTCAATTAAGTATAGCAAAAAAATACTTATATTGTAATATGAATACAAGAAAATTTCTGGAACGTAACTAGGTTTTAAATCTATTAAACGTATTGATATTATAGAATAAATGTTGTTTTTCTGACTTACTAATGTTCCCTGGGTAAAACATTAAGTTTGTATTGAGAAAATACATTATATTTCTTTTGCATATAATACTATACATTCAATTTATATTTAAATTAATTATTCTACAAACATACCCTGATCAACTCATAGGTTTACAGAATTATACTTAATGTATTTTATGTCTCGTTTAAAACTACATTTTTGACATTCAACTTAATTTAAGGACACGAGTAAGTCAACCAACAACGACATACAGGACTCGACAAACTCCAGAAGACTTTCCTTGGACAAGGTATACACAGGATACGCTACCTGTGCGACGATTGGTATCATGCTTTTCACATACTTTCTCAGCTTGACAAGCTTCCCTTTTCGCCCCATTATCAGTTTCATTATCTGTTTCAGGAAGGAGTCTGACCTTTCTCCGGTTCCAACAACGAGCATTGTCTCCACCCACTCCACAAATGTGCAGCATATTGGTCCCAAAAGTTTGTAATCTTGTTTGTAGTAGTAAACATTTATTCGATTTACATTTACGTTTAAAAATCTTGAATAAAATGTTCCTGGAAAAGAAACCTACAATCTACATCGTCCCAACAAGAAGATTGTGTATGAATTGCATCCACAAAACTGGATCAAAACTTGGAAATTCAGAAAAGAGAATATACAGTTTCAATATAAGAAACTACCATTTTCCGGAGATGGATGCTGGAACGAAAGCAGTTGGCAACTGAACTGTAGCACTGTTAACGCTCTTGTTTTTAGTTCTGGATGGCTGCACATATTCAGAACCACTTGCAAAAAATGGATTTTATCTTATTTTTATTCATTGTCTCATGTAAAAAATTCTTCTCACTGGCTTTTCCCAACAACAAATGAAACATTTTTTAATAAATATCAAAAATTTTCAAAATTTACACAAAATAAAAATGTTTTAGTTTTAAAGTTGTATGTGTACAGTGTAGGGTTTATATTCATGCCCCGACATAGGTTATACACTGTTTTAGGTCAATAATACATTTCACAAAATTTTAGTTACATATCTAAATCTAGTTTTTTGTTGATTTAACTTTTCTAAGAGTAAAACTTTGTAAAACTAACTAAAGTGTAGTAAAGTTAATGCTGAAATGAGTGTCGTAATTGTTTCGAAATTTATGTGATAAAAGTTTTTACCAGTTCATGATTCAGTTCAAAGTTATAACTTATAATTTATAAGCAATATTTCAGTGCATTGATCCGGTAAGAAGTACTCTATAGAAAAAAAATACCATAAACTCTGCACATGCCATTAAACGCTTCACCGAGTTTGGATGCTTTCTAAGGATTCCGTAGAGAATGCGGTACACTTGCACTTATTATAACCAATAAAAAATCTGAAAGTAATTCATATACGAATGACAATTTAACTTTTTAAAATATACTAATTGGGATAAACGAGACAAAATATTTTCTCTAAAATGTTAAGTTGAAGCTTCCAATTGGATTTCTTTGGCTTCTTCATTTAGAATGGGACTGATACTAAAGAACCTCCATAAAATATGCAATTTATATCGTATACCAAAATAAATAAAACAAACGTATGAATCTATGACATGATCTATTTATTAGAGTATAGCTTTGTTATCCACGTCCACAACGTATCTGGATTCCTTAAGTCTTCTGCAATGGAATTAAAGTTGTCAGCTCTTAGTGTTGGGTTTAACACATAGTCAAATAAGTCAAACTCTAGAAATCCAACCAAAAAATTCAAAATTACAATATTGCATTAGTCAGATACGTACACTTAAAAATGAGTTTTGGTTTTACGTACGGACAGTTTTGGTACCACGCTTTGTGTGGCATTTTGCACCATCACAAAATTTGTTCAATAAGTTGTTTGATTGAAAATGGTCCAACCTTACGTGTTTCATTCCCGCATGTCGAATGCTTGATAGTCCAGCAACTGCAAAAAATTTGAAAATATATAAAACCACTCTTATCTGGACGGATCGTAGGCGGTTTCAGTATTAAGTTTACAGTAACAAACAACCTTTACCATTATATATGTCACCAAGTGTCCAGCTACGTTTAATGAATAAGTGTTTACTAGGTTTCCCATATATTGGGGGAAACGCAGTTAAAACTATAAAAACCATGTAGAAACTTAAAGTTTTCATACTTACAATTCCAAAATAATGTAAACTTTTTAAGTAACAGAGATAAGTTTTAAGCCAAAGAAATCTGTATCGACTTTTACACAAAACCTCTAATGTTTTTACAAAGGAAAAGTTCATGGAAGACTGGAAGAAGTTACGATTTTTATATCAATTTATATAGCAAAGCAATTGCTTTGATGTTAAATAAGATCCGACTTTCAAGGACTTAAAACAGATAATGATCTTATACATGCACACATTTTACATCATTATCAGGAATGCCAAGCACTTTTGAGAGTTTTGAAGCATACTAGAAGCGTACAAAATGAAAAGCATCCTACCTGCAAATAAATAACGAAGTCGCTCAAATATCAATTAGAATCCTTGTTAAGCATTTGTGGTAATTTAAAACGACATAACGCAATAAAGATATGCCTATGTTATTGTTGGTGTTCCAATTTGCTTGCTGTAAGCCGCTGAACAACACTTAAGCTTTGAAAGTAATTACATCGAGCATGTCATGTAATTGTATAGCATTCATAAATTTTCAACAAGGTTCAATTTACAATTGTATTGAAACAATGTGCTTTTTAAAAGGTTAAGGCTCATCAGCATTTATATTTGGTTTTTTATAAACAACATGAATCATAATACAAAGCAATCTTTATTTATAACGTGAAATCATAATTTAATAACTTTTAACTTAATAAGTTTGTATAAAATAGGATCAAAGGAATTATTTTTTATTATAGAAAGACACAGGTATTGTTTTGCAACAAACCAGTTCTGTAGATCATGGGTCGGATATTACTATATCCATATTTTAAGCTCTTTGCAGTAGATCATGTTTTCAATGAATTGTTAATATCAACCATTAATATTTAATGGAACCTTCTTGTTAAGCCAGAAACTTATGTTTAAAAAAATCTACTAGCACACATGATTTTAGATTATTAAGCTTGGAAGGTATTTCGTGAAAAATGTTTTATATAGCATTAAAGCGAACCAAGTTTTTCCTTTAAATTTTGTAAACTCTTTGATGAATTCAATCAGATTGTAGTTGTTGCTTTTAAGTTTTTATTACACTCCTTAAAATAATGCATCAAACGTACATGTTCACACATAAGTACGCTTCCAATTTTATTCGAATTTCATCAACGTGCAAATTGGAACAAATAGCGATTTAAAATCCCAATATACTCGCCGAAGGAGCATTTAAAAATCTGGAAGTGAACATGCTTTACGCTTTAGCGTTATTTGATGCCCGTAGAAAATAATTTTATGACGACATTGCCATGATGCCATATACATAGTTCAATCGTCGGGTATGAAAACAAGTGCTATTGTTTTTTCGCTTCTCTGCTATTTGAATATAATTCTACAGGGTATTGTGCTAAAATTCATATCGACTTCCTGCTGACCTTTTTCTTCAGGTTTTTTATTGAACAGCTTTAAATAGCCTTACTATTTTAAAAACTTCTGTTGATAGACTGTTGTACTAACACGTGCACGTACTTATAGAGAAAAGCACGCTTAGTGGTGATCCAAATATTTCGTGTTTGGTCAAAAAGGCAATTTAAGTTTCGGGAAATCGATCAGTCACTTTTTTAAGTCAGAGGTTGTTGTGGGCTTTTATGTACCATTTGTGACGTTTACATAAACTAATTTATTTGAGCTTCGAAACATCGTATAAGAGAGAACCGTACCCGTTGGGTGCATGTATAGTCTGATGGCTTACTAAATTTATAATTTCTTTATCTAGTATACCGAATAATTTTTTTTAGAACAGATATAGAAATGGCTATGTGGCGTTTACGTCACAAAATCTATTGTCACCTAATTTAACGATAGCACTTGCATCATCATACATACTTCCTCAGATATTAAATAACGTCGAAAGAAGAATGGAACCTGGTAACGGCGTTTGTGTAGTCTGCGATTAACTACCATGCATTAAATAATAAGGCCTACTTACGCTTTTAGACTCTTCTTGAATGTAGATTTTAGTATCACCAATGATTTATGTATATAAACGATAAATCTTTGGGGAATCTAAGCAGCAGATAGCAGAACGCAATAGTCAAAAAGCAGAAATTACTAACTTATTATATGATTCGAAACATTTGTATGTCATGTAAGCGAATACTGAAATTGGAATGTTCCCAAAGTTCCATGCATACAGATCCAACTTGTTTCCCATAAAGTTGCTGTATGCAATTATATGATGGGCGATTTTGTAAAGGTATTTCCAGAATCGTTCAAGGATTGACAAGTGGCTATCAAATTCGATATAGCTTCACGGATCAAATATGCTTCAAATTTTCAGCACATATTTTCTAAAATAGCCGACAGGAAGGTGACTCCCACCAAAGCCTTGTCCACTACAGTTTTGAATTTAAAAAAATTCAAGTCAAGTGCCTTCACATTCCTCTACAGACGCAAGCATTTAAGCAGGGCGTCAGCTGTATGAAGACAAGTAAAAATATTCCATGCCCAAAGTGACAGTATTTCTGCAATGTTGTCAGCGATGTCAAGTATACTTTCCCGTTTAGTTTTTGCAAAGGCAATGTACAGGAATTTCAATTGTAAAAGTAAGTAGAGCTGTTACAACCAGTGGTACATTCCTAACGTTGATTGATTTATAAAAAAATTAAATAGTTTAGCTGATCATTATAAATTTATTTTGAGCATGAATGGAAGTTTTTATCACCTCACTTCCTAATCATCTATATTTGCGTTTCTCGAAAATAGTCAGCTTATTGGTAGGAATCCTTCTACATTGAGCACCTGCCACAACAACACAGGGATATCCTCCTCACCTGTGACATTTGCGACAAGACAGAATAATGCATGCCATGTGGATTATGATGCCCCTTGTCCCATTTATGGGAGGGCGTCTGAAGGCATTAAGGCATTAGGGTGAGTTGTCTAGACTCTGGGCGTCTCGTCCTTCCACATTACCTGTCCCGTCATAAGCAAGAAGAAAGCCTCTCCCCAAAATGCCCAAATGACCACGGCGTCTTTCTCAGATGAAAGTTAAATGCATCATTGTTTTGGATAAGCACCTGCGTTCATCTCATCCTGACAATATACCTTCGAAATGAATCTAAATTTTTACAATCACAAAAAGCACTACTCCAAAGAGAGGAACCTAACTTGTCAAATTGACAAAAGATGTACTCCGAACGCATGAGAAATGTTGGGGAAAAAGCAGAAAAGGTGAAGAGGAAACACCACCATTCCAGTGTGGCAAGATTTTCGCAACAACGAAGGAACATAGGTATCATCAATTGACTCAAACTCCCTACAGAAAGCATATTATCTGTAATTTTTATGGCTTTGCATTTAAATACATGTCGAGTGTTAAACGACACGAGAAAATTTGTGGGAGAAAGTTGTCTGTGAAAAGTAAGAAGCTAAGATGTTTTCCAGCATGTTAAGTCGCCAATATGAGATATTATATATTTTAGTTACTTTATGATTCCAAGTGTTTATTTTCATAATAAATCAAACTACAATAGTTTATTTCATTGATAAGTTTCAATTATTTACTTTTGAACAGCTCATATTAATAGCTAGAGTGATAATGAGTCGAAGAACTAATTTATGTGCCTACCACACTGCATACTACCACTTCATAGATTACAAATTAATTTTCCTACCATATTCAAAGCGAACGATATCCAGCTCATTTGTGAATTCAATCTTTAGGATTAACTACATGCAGCTCCATCGTACACAATCTTGCTGGTTCTGGTTGGTTGTTATTGTGAACTATATTGGGATTCGCAATGTCAATTCTCCTCGCTTTCAGTCTTTGTATTGATCTCCTTATAGCAGCTATTACTTCTTTATTTGCAAAGCAATAAACTATCGCCACAAATATGCCCTATATTGGTATTTAAATCATATATATAACATGAGGTTAATTTGTCAAATCATAGGCACACATGTAATTATTTTGAGTAAATGAAAGAATACAAAGCACGTGCCTGCGTTGATCCGAAAAACGTGTTGAGCGCAACAAAGTATTTGTTGTAGCCTCCACCCGGATTGTAAAGAAGGATCAGATTGTTTATTCCAAGGACAGGGAAAAGTATGGCTGTCGCTTTGGCTGCAGCTCTAGATTCATTTGGAGAGTTAAAATTGTCATTCAAATGAAATACTAAATGAATATTTTACTTTTGACAAGAAAGAGTGAACGAAACCTCATTCTATTTGTTAAAATGTTAACCTTCGCTAATCTGTAAAACACGTGGATTTACAATGTATGAATTCCGCCCTACTGAATTCGTGAAATTTTGCTTATCAAATATGCGAACAAGATGTAAACGTTCTTTGAACATACAATGCAAGTATGTTAGGAAAAACTATATTCTGAAATTTTGGCAAGGTCAGTGGAGTAAATCATAATGAAAGAATTAATAATCTATGTTGTACAGTACATGTTTTACATTGAAAATTTAAAGTTTATATGACTATGGTAAATATTGTTACTTTTCTTATATTGATGGAATGAATATATGTCGAAACTATTTAGCTTTGAGTTAGCTAAAAAATTGCTTGGGATTTTAACGTATAGCCTTATTTAACGGAATACAGATCTTTTGAATGTTACAATCGAGAAAGAAGGAAGACTTACTTAATTTGGGAGGAATTCTGTCGCGAATTCGAGTTGCGAAGTTTGTTCAAAAGAATCCGTAAAATGTTGCAAAGGAATAATCCGTTCACCTTTTGAATAATTCATAACAAAGTGTATGAAGCAATTTTAATTTGTTAAGTCAAAATGTCATGTGTAACGCACAGTACCAAAAGAAGCTTACCACCAACTCAAACATGATAGGCCCCAATAAAATCCACATTTCGTTCATTTTTGAATAACCATGCCAGCATTTCTCTTGCTCCTTTAGAACCATTGTAATCACATATGCACAAAGAAAAACCGCAGGTACAACTAAAGCGAGATAAATGATTAAATTGATGTATTTATATATTATATGGTTAAAATATATTATGCATCTGACATTACCCCAACCGATAATGCTGTATATTCTGAGATTTCTCTGGGTATTCACGTTGGCTGCAACTATCATCAATGTGACATTTAGGTAAAGTCCTTGAATGAACATCCATGTCACGGAAGCAAACGTGGCGTACAAAAACAAAACCAATATTGTTTCGCAAAGGAACCCCTATCAATTAAAGTACATTAGCATTTGTCAAGATCAAAGATCTACCCTTTCACTTTCTTGAGGCATTAATTCGTTAACTAAAATTAATTGCATATTAAAAAATAAAGGCTTTGATTCTTTAAAAAATTAATTACCACATCCCGATAACTAATTCGATGTCCAAAGACGAATGGCTCAGTAATAATAAACATCATTATAAAACGGAGAACAAGCGACAAAATTAGTTGGGCTTGTATAGTCACGCGGTCTGACCAAAGACATCTGAAATATAGCAAAACTGACACTGACAAATTGCATGGTAAGTACCATAAAAGCTTTCTGCAACGTGAGTTGGACTTTTTCTGAAAATATTTGATTGTGAAACCACTGAAACTTGATAGAAATGGCACACTCTAGCCATACCTACTGCTTAAGTCAATTTTCATTACGAGAAGGACAGAAACACGTAGTAATATATAAATTCCAGATTTTTCGTATGGTTTATATGCGTTGCGGTAGTACTGCACTTTTGGAATGCTTCAATCAAGTATAATTTATTAATTAGGTTTCGCAAGGGATTGTGGACACGTGAGGTTGCGTTTTTCTGTATTTAACCATCCTGATGTACATGAAGTATTTCCAAGAAAATAACGTAGGTAACGTTATATTCCATCTAATATATACATACCGTAAAATCCCAAATAGACGCCCTGCCCTGAGTACGCGCCCCTTTCCTATAAACGCCCCGGCGTCTACTGACTAAAAAGTCGACGGAGTGCTTTAGACGCCTCCCTCTTATACGCGCCCCCTCCTAATAGACGCCCCATCTAAATTTGCTTTTCTAAGACTACTGTTTATACAACAGTGCGTATCTGTGCATATAAGTGAATATCCAATACATTGTTTGATCACGTTTGCCTTAGACGTGTTTTCAACCCAGTGTGTACATAATATTGCATACATGATCATAGCTTTTATCACAAAAGAATACGGTCTTTGGGATTTTACGGTACTAACGAATATTTACCACAACGTGCTTTCTCCAAATATGATTTGAATGTACGTCAGTCACAAAGGGAATCACCGTCAAAGACAATAATTATATTTCCGATCATATTTCTCCCCAAGGTAAGTGTGGGGGCGAAAACGCCATACTAAGCACTGTTTCATTTAATCTACAGCTAATTTGAGAAGACTATTGTGAAGTATATTGTATTTGTTCGGTTCTGATTATTGAAAATGTCAATTTATTGTAGAAATAAAATGTAATTTAGCGATCTAATTGGAATTTTTTTCGTAATATGAGTAGTGATAAGGCAAGTTCTCTAGTAAAATCTAAAAAAAGGAAATGTGTCAGAAACCAATGATTGCTTACCTGTATTGGTAAAAGATCCTAAGCGATCCAGACAGACAAACAAGCGAGAACAACGATCCAAAGAACAGTATGTAATGCATCATAGGTGCCTGTTTGCTTTCCTCCAACTTCCCACAAAACCATCATTCAGAATTATATAAATGTTATCAATATTTCGTTGTTTATCAGATTTAGCATAATATAAATATACATATTCTCTGCCATTTTTATCCAATATAATATCATATTCTCTTACTATGTATTTAGCATAAGATTCCAATGATTTTGCACACTCTTCATAAATAGATGTTTTCTGATTTGCCCATGTGCCATCCTCCAAGCACTCACGAGTCACATTTCCTTCAATATTGAAAAGGTGAACAAATAGAATATTCCACCAATAGATTTTTTATCCATATAAGTGAAAGTAATTAAGTCAAGGACGATGGAAGTCAATCTATATAATATTGTAATACCTGTGAGCCTAGATGGTGGCTCTAAACGTAATCCTGGGAGAATTTCTGAGCATGTTTTGGTTAACACTGTCCCGGATGTTGTGGGTGGCCAACAGTACACGTTATCCCAGACACCGTCACAAAAGGAGCCTAAGACTCAAGCAAATTACATTAATTACTTAAAACTCAAGCAAGTAACGTTAAAATATTTACAAAATATTTTAATGGGGTTTGTGGTGAAGTAGTTAGAACCTTTCACTAGATCCTTGTACGTAGCATTATTCCAGATGCTCAAGAGACAATGAGCTCCTCTTGGAGAATTTGCTTTTGACAACTGCTCCTTCTGCCATTCGGTTAGTGATTTTGGGAATAACGTAAAGCTTAAACTCCCGTTGGCAGGTTTTTTCGGGATATTCATGGTAACCAATTGTAACGTCGTGGTGTCAGGCGTAGTTTATGTGTCCTAAAATTCTCAATACATGGTATGATTTTTATTAACCTAAAAATACAAAAATTCCAAATTCAATAATATGCAATCTAACAACGAAGAACGATCAAAAGCACCAACGTCTAAGTGAAAACCAACACAAAAAAATCAAAAGAAAGGACACTAATATTTTATAGCCAAACAAGTTGAAATTTTTCATAAGGATTTAAAAATTTCGTAATATTATACATTTTCTTTAGACTTTTATTCTATGGAATTTGCGAGTTTTATGCCTACTGTAAATATTTATTCGACTTATTTTTTGCTTAAAATCTTGAACAAAATATGTCCTGTCTGGGAAGTAAATTAACAGTTTAGTCAAGCACCTTTTACCAAGAAGATGACGCAGGAAATGTTTGCACAAAATTGGAGTAAACCGGAAAGTTACTTAGACGGATACAAAAGCAGTTTACACTTAGATAAACGGAGTTTTCCGGGATGGATGCTGGAAGGAGAGCGGTTGGCGAGTGAACTCCAGGAGAGCAAATGCTCTTGCTTTTAATTGGTGAAAATGCTGCAAATACTGAAGGAAAGAGCTAGATACAAAGAGGGGATTTCATCTTTTTATTCATTGTCTCGTACAACAAAGTCTTCCGACTTGCTTCCACAACAACCCATGTAATATTTTTATAAATTACACGATTTTATTACAACTCCATGAATGATAAAAAAGCTATAACATTATTAGTGCAAAATTTGGTTTCCACTTAATATTATGATGATATGGCGGAACACAAATTGAAACCTGAATTAGTCTAAGATATTTCATTTTTATTTTACATATGAAACAAGTATATCTACAAGTTTAAATATTATTTTTTAAACATCAGATTTTTTTGGTTACATGACTTATTCATTAAGCGGTAACGTAATAATAATCAGTCACTTTTATTTGTCTCATTTATTCAGACCGAAGAAAATTTTTGCTGGGTGCTTGTCGTCAGGGCTTATGATACGGAGTATTAAGTTACACAATGTATTTGGTCAGTGTTAGACTTAAAATTCTTAAGGTTATATACCTACATTTTAAAAATATATTTTGCCTTGAATTTCACTTGTATAGAAGTAAACCTCGGTAATGCTACCTAGATTTTAGTTAAGCTGTTGTAGGAGTGAGCATCGTATTTCTCTCATAACCATTGTGGAATGGTGTGGATTTAAGCTTTACTTCCAAATTGTAAACAATACTTCATTGATCAGGGAAGTACTGCATGTTTGTAAAGCTTCATAAAGTATATGTATACACATAATTTGCTTACAGAGTCTGAAAACAACAAGGTTTGATGGTATAGTATTTAACTTTAAGAGTATACTTATTGCGTTAAACGGTCAAACTACTTGTCGTAAAGGTTCTCGAAAACGTTTGACACACCATAAACTACTAAAAAGTATCCAGTAACTTACTTCGTGTACCACAGTAAAAAATATGGTTTATGATCCATGATTAATGAATTATTTACTCATTTGGGTACAGTCTTGTTACCCAGGTACACGGTGTGTCTGCATTCCTTAAATCTTCTGCAATGGAGATCATATTGTCAGCCTTTAGTATTGGGTTTACCACATGGTCAAATAAATTTAACTCGAAAAATCCAACGAAACAGTCCAAATTTAAATATTGCGTAAAATCATATACGTATTTGCTTCTACGTAACGTAAAATAAGTTTTGATTTGACTTACGTACAGTTTTTTGCGACATTTCGCATCTTTACACAATTTGTTTATTGAGTTGATGGGATGAAAGTTGTTCACTTTTACGGGTTTTATTTCGCCCTTCCGAATTTTTGGTAATCCAACAACTGTAACATTTATCAAAATATATGAAATCACTTTCATATATACGGATCTTAGACAGTCTCAATGCGAACTTTACATTACGAAACAACCATGACCTTTAGCTTTGTAACCCATTGTGCAACTACGCTTAATGAAAGAACTTCCACTTGGCTTTCCATTATACTGGTGTAAATGTAATTAAATCTACAAAAAGCTTGCAGAAACTTGAAATTCTCATAACTATTCCTCCAGAAATAAATTTAAACTTGTTTGTTTTTGTATCCCAAGTGCAAGTTGTGAGGGAGAAAATCAGTTTCAAGTTCTCCAAAAACTGTTTTAACAACACCGAAAGTTTCCGAAAGAGCGGGGAAAGTCAAGATTTTTGTATCAACTTATATAGAAAATTAATAGCTATAATGTTAAGTAAGCACAGATTTTCAAGGACTTTAGAAGAAAAATAGATCTCCTACATGAACATATTTTACATCAATATCTAGATTACCAAATACTTGTAACTTTTGAAACATATCAGAAGCCTTACAAGGCTAACAAAAATGTTTTGTAGCTTCTCATATTTTGTTCCATATCAATTACAATTCCTTGTTAAAAACTGGTAGAAATTTGAAACCGCATAAAACAGTAAAAACCATATGCTATACATCACATTCTTGGTGCTCCACTTCCATTTTTTTTGTTGAAATGTCTGAATGAGAAACCCTTGAGCCTTGAAATGAATAACTTTCAGAATTTGATGTAACTGTCAAGCATTCACAAATTTCTAGCACGTCACAAATATGAAATCTGAATCATTCAAATATTGAGGCTCAATTCACGTGGAATAAATTTAGAAGAATGGGTTTTGATCATCTGTCATATTTGTTATTATTAAAGACAGCATGAAATACAATACAAAGTTTTAACTACACTTTCAAAACTATACTTAAGAAATCTACATTTTTGCAAAGGCGGACTTCCAGAGTGTCTCAAATTTCATCAACGTGAACAAAAAGCTTGCAACGCGCAAAAAACAACGATTCAAAATTTTTGTTTCCTCAAACAGTAAAAATGTGTTCCGTGGAAAACATATGTGCTAAAATTCATAATGACTTCCTGAACATTTTCTGAAGTTTCTATTTAATGAGTAGCTTCACGTAACCCCTCTATTTTTAAAGATTCTATTTATAAGTAGTTTACACTAATGTGTAAACCGGATGTTTACTTTATATTCACAAAAAACATGTTCTGTGGTGTTCTGAGTCTTTTGTATTAGAGCATTGGACTAAAATGGAGAGGAGGTTTATGGAAAACGAACAAACGCTAAGAAAAGTCAGACATTGTTGTGGGCTTTGATGTTTTATTTGCAACTTTTACAAAAGTAATTCATTAAGGCTCGGAACTCCACATAAAGTAGAAGCATGCCTTTTATGTGCACGTAAAGTAATATCTAGTATCTAATAATATCATATATATGTACTTTCTCCCGAGTTACACTTCCCGCAGTAGTCAAAATGTGGCCTCAACAACTTACGAACGAACCGATGATTGACATAAAATCATGTTAATTGTCCTTCAGATTCTGTAAATGCCAAGAGTTATGTAAGCTAGTTTGTTTCAGTTATCATACATATTTCAATCTAGTGCTCGTTAACAATGCCAAAGCTTACACCATTCATAACTATTCTTAAAATTATACATGTCATTCATCATCATTTTTTCAAGACTCCAGTGGCAAATGTATTTATATGTATTATTATTACACGTATGCATATCTGGCGGGTTTTTAAATTTTCATTACTTTCTTTGGATTAGTTTGGATATGCTGACAGCTAAATATTTTTTTTAAAATATTGAAATATATAACGCTCACGTAACCCAATTTGATTGTCACCTGACTCTATGATAGCATCTGCATCATACATTCGTATTCAGATATAAAACAACTTCATGTAAGGAATGAAACTTGATAGCGCGAATAAACTGTCACTTATTAAATATTAAGGCCTACCTACGCTATTTGACTCCTGGATGTACATTTTTGTATCACCAATAGTTTACGTAATCGATAAATTTTAGAGGAAGAAAGGTAACTTAGTTCTAGTCAATGTTATGTAGAATAATCTCCTGGCAGCTACGTAACCTTCACTTAAATTTTATGTTGTAGTTAACTTTATCTAGATGTTCATAATCAAAACCGCATTGAGTAATACCCTACATGAGCCTCAATTATTTATTTCTTACGTGAGCGAACATGGGGCAAGTCAATGTTACTATATAAGTTTTATGTTATATAGAGGCGGCTATCTTAAATTTCCAGAAGCTAAACGAACGTTGAAATCTAAATATTTTAATGAACATTTTGATATATAATATATGCAAAACGGTGAAGTGAGCTTTGAGAGTAGTCGTAGAGTAGAGTCCTTAACATTGAACGTGATTCTGGAAATCATTCTGGAAAGGAGGAACTAAATTTTTGTTCATTTAAGTTTCTCACGCGTCCTTGTTGATTTTAGAGAGGCATTTTTGTTTCTTAACGGCAATATCAAATCCTCCTTACCAGTAATTACGAGTATCTAGGCACCAATAATATCCGAAAACTACTTCTTAATTAATGTATTTGCCTAAACCTAATTCGAATTTTCACTGTTCTCTATTATCTTCAAACAACTGTTGTCCTAAACAAACTAATTGTTTTTAACTGCAATATGTATACAATCTTAGGTAACGCTAGTTCATTAGTACGAGTTATTAGATTTTATGGTAAGCTTACTACTATAATACATAGACACACTAAACTTGCCAGCAAAATTGAAGTAGATAAATCCCAAGAAAATAAATTTCTCTTGAGATCATTGCTGGCAACTTTGTTTCTTGTTACATTTTGGTACAACATGGTATGCTACTACGACCACTTATCAATACCAAATTTAGCTTTGATGTCATTCTACATTTTTGGTATCACTCTTCACATCCCTATTCTATATGATATATTTAGAAAACGTGTAGAACTAGCTTTACTTTTCAATGCACTTATAGAATTTGAACTACAAAATAAAGGTAACAAACATTTGGACACTAAATCAAACATTAAGCATTTATACCTGTACACCCATAAATTATTATGTGATAAAATAAAACAGATAAAACCTTACTTTCACCGGATCTAAAACGAGGCATATCGTCAAGGCTTCGGTATATCAATATCCTTGCACTCTGGACACTTCCGGCTGTGACGACATTTACATTACTTTATTTGCTTAGTACACCATGCCTGCCAATGAATCTCGGATCTGTCTTCGTAATCGGATGTTTCCCTGGTGGTAAGTATGAATTCATACATACGCAGAGCAAATTGGGATTTATGATAAGGCTCACCAGCGCTTCCCTGGCAGCATGGACTTTGCAATTTTCCTTTGCTAATTGCATCCTGGAATATGTGGTTTACGGACTGTCCCCATGTGTCTGCTTTTCAAATTACTGCTTGTTGTTCAAGCAACGTCTATTTTCCACAAAAGGATTTTATATGCAACGCGTAGTATCTGCCGTTAGATTGTGGCGTGAAGTCCAGGTTCTTGTTGTTCTCTATAACTTTATACATCAGCATGTGCTCGCTTTGACTTCTACATGCCTTGGATCGTTGGCTTTCATATTGAGCATGTATTGTTGCATAAACCTTTATGAAAGCTTTGTGATCACACAATTTCTGATGTGCGTAACATTGGCTGTTGATTCGATGGTAATTGCGATTGAAATTGAAGGCAACGGGAAAGGCAATGTTTTTGCTCAGTCGAACAAATGTCTTCAAGAGGCTCGATCTATTGAATGGGTGCTAAGAGGCAGATTCAGTCGTAGATATATCCAGTCGCTATGTTGCCTTAAGATATATATTGGGTATAGTAACATATATTGAGAAGAAGTGGAAACTCCCCTATGTCCCCTGGTCCCGACTACTACCCGGATGCTATGCCCGATATGCCCATGCCATGAATCTCCCAAGATGGCTGCCGTGATGCCACGAGGCACAGGGCCAAAGCCCCAAGAAACGAACCTCAACTCACAACTTCTCTGAGCAGACTAAGCCTAACTACTCAAGCTTGTCCTTGGTTTTATTCTGTGAATGTTGTACATCGTCATGTGTTGTAGCAGGAATGCTACATAAAGCTATACGTGCAGTACAAATAGGTATATTTGTGTGGCTGGTGGTGTACATTCTGTACTTATCCACCACATCCTCCCCCGCTCTGAACCCGGTCCTTCCCCGGTGAACAAACAGGAGAAAAGCCGTTTACAATTTCTTACATATTCATCAAATCATTACTTAAATCAAATTATACAATCAATTTCAATACAATCTACACTCACAATTGTATCCAAACAAATTTTCTTAAAATCAAATCAATCTCACATCGCAATACAAATCATTACTTAATCTCAATATTATTCCGAATTCGATCACAATCTTTCAAACATCTAAATATCATCTTAAATAAATGACAATCTTTCGAACTTATCTCAGTTTCATACTCAAATCAAACACAATCTTTCACAATAATTATCATTTTTCAATCTCATTAATCATCTTAATTCTCATTAAAAATTCTGATCCAAGTCGTTTCCCAATCCTCAAACCCAACAACTAAATCCTCATTAAACTTTTCAAATCTTGTGATTATCATTCTAACTCATCGAGCAGCGCAAGGCTCATTCTTTGGCAACGCTGGCCATAATCATATATTCTATCATTAAATCTTCACCTTTTATGCATCACAAACTGGCTCAAAAATACAAATCTCAATATTTTCATTTAGTTCACGAAGGCAAAATCGCAATTCATAACTTTCAATCATATAATCATACATTAACGGTTTCATCAAACAAATTTCTTTTCAATATACCTAAACTTTCAGACCACACATTTCATTAATCTAAACTGTAGTATCGTAGGCTCATAAACCGGCAGTGTCAGCTAATGTCATCTTTTTTTCCTTAATTCAAATTTTCTGTTCTAAATCTATCGTTGTCACGCAGAACATTGTCACATTTCCTTCATTCACAATTTTTTAGTACCACTCCATTAGTTCATATTCATAAGATACATAACAGTAGCTTTTAGTTACTCGTAGGGTATATTCGACTTAAGGTATATAATTCAAGTTAAGGTACATAATTCAAGTTAGGGTACATAATTCGAGTTAAGGTACATAATTCAAGTTAAGGTACACTATTCAAGTTAAGGTACACAATTCAAGTTAAGGTACACTATTCAAGTTAGGGTCCATATTTCAAGTTAAGGTACACTATGAGCACAACGTCTCTCCGAACTCGCAATTTCAGTACTTAAATTCATATTTGATGATATAGAAGGTACCACTCTTCCCCCCAATGGGGGGAAGTGTGGTACCTTCTGATTTATTTATTAATCTATTTCATTTTATTTACAAAATTTGTTTATATTTACAAACATATTATATTGATTTTTTGTGAGGTAGTATACGCTAAATAAATTGTTTACAATGTTCTACAACTACAGATATTTTAGACTTTAAAGATACATATTTACAATATTCATTAAACCTTTACAATACTCACTTGGTCCATGTATAGCCAGAGACCAATT
>JAQIXX010003384.1:0-19925 GCA_034700605.1 Willowsia nigromaculata | reverse complement strand
CGGAGGCAAGCATGCTTCCACTTTGAAGGGTAGGAAGAAAGGCGGGTGATGAGTTGGGTGAAGTGAGACGATTGACAACTACCTTTAAAATCTGTCTATGCTTAGCAGTGCAGTAGAAGGCATTACGCTAAAAAATATAGTTTTATCCCGTCTTAGCGAAACCTCTCTGACACAAAGATCAGAGCATGAAACGCAAATTGGTTTGCTAAATAATACTCAGATTTAAAAACAATAAATTAACGGAAAAGTATGAGACATTAATGATCTACAAAGTAGTTTACAGTTTAAGCTACAGTAACAAATAAACAGACACAATATTGCATTTTCCCTCCGTCAGTTTTAGGTATATACATTTGGTTAGTTATATATTTGGTTAGTTTTTGAGCAGCAGTATAAAATATGTGGCCATGGTTTTGCACGTCGTTGAATCAGTAAATTATTTAAATAAGCATAAAGTTGTCTGCACTTGAATCGCTGTAGACTTTTACATGGATTTGAAAATGGTTGTTGACTTGTCCTGGTTATAATATTCCGACGAGTTGATCAGCCACGGCCAATAGATGAACTGTAAAGGAAGGGAAGCAGATTTTGAAATTACATCCTAAATTGTTGCGTAGGTGGGAACTCGTCATAAAAATTATGATAACCTACTTACCTGAAAGATAACAAAAAGAGTTGGAATCACGGCCGACGTAAACTTTTCAATTTTCTTGGCAGCAAGTTCGTATTTGTTGAGGGGTCGATCTCCGGGCCCTAGCGGCATTGGAGGTGGTGGGGGAGGCGGAGATGGGAGAGGAGGAGGATGTGCTGATGGTGGTGGCGCGGGAGGAATATTCATTGTGTTAATATTAACGTTGTCTCCACTAGCAGCACCATTTTCTCCTGTTTCCCTGTGTCGCATTTCCCCATTTGTACCACTCCCATTTTCGCTGATTACCCCGTCCGTGTTTTTGCATCCACGAAACTGAAATCATGAAAGGAAACATTAAAAAATAATATTCGCAAAAATTCAATTCAAACCCGGAAGATCGAACACAACCAATTCAATATTTTTAGATGAATGCCAGGCCACACTTGTGCCATAGCAAGAATAGAATGCACATCATGGGAAATCCCGAAAAAACATTTTCCTTATGAATCTCTATTGCTGTTTAGTTAATAATTTCTACAACAATTTGCGAATTCGCACCTTTGCACTATCAGAAGTGTATTGAAGCGAAGGTATTGTCCACCTGGTTGCTGGCGGTGGCTGATGCTGCGTCTGTGCGGATGTTGTGGTGCGCTCTGGAGGATGCGCAGACATCGGCACAGGTGGTCGCGGCTTTGACTTTTTGCTTTTCAATCTGAAATGATAATCAGTTGAGGAATTGATTAAAAGTATATACAAAAAATATAATGCATTTATTTATGCCAAATTCTCAATTCATTGAAGCTTACTTTAGAAGTACAGTGTATTCGACAAGCGTGAGGAACACGAAAATGATGCAGACCACCATCCAAATGTCTAAAGCCTTCACATAACTCACGTTTGGCGTATTTTGCCTGTTAACAAAGAAGAAAGAGCATTAAATATTTTTCAAACTCATTAAAATTCCGTTCGAATTCCTCATGATTTTCATGCACAAGATGTAGTTGTCAACATATGGGCAATTTTGTCAAGCATTTTTCCTCCGAACGCAAAAATCCCATACTTGTCCAACGGCAAATTAGGTACTAAAAGGAATTTCGTGTGTGTTCCATATGAAAAGCCAAGGTCAGAAGATAGAGCTCATACCTCACAGCGCTGAACATTGCGGTGAGCGTGAGTAAAGTGGTCATACAGAGTGCCATCCTCCCCGGCACCGATTCTGGGGGCACAAGGAAGCTCAGCCAACTCACAATGATGAACAACGTGCTCGGCAAATATGTTTGGATAAGGTGGTAGCTCAACTTCCGCCGAAGCAAGATCGTGAACCGAATTCCTGAGTAGGAGCCTGAAACCAACAAAAATACGACGGTTATTGAAAAAAGGCCAGACCCCACATCTTTCATGGAAATGGGGACAAAACGAGTAAACGAGATAATGGATTCATGATGCCCAAGTTTATCTTGGGGTCTGCTAACCCAAAGAAAGTTGGTATAGCCCAAAAAAGAGATATGCCAACCGCAAAAAAATATCTATTGATTTTTCATCAGTTTCTCCCGAAGGGAAACCAGTCCATTAAAATCAGTTTATTTATTTACACATTCGCAGATCTCAAGCTTTATCGTTCACATCTGCAAAATATTTAGATTTTCATGAAGTTCTAGAGCTTTGCATCAGCTTTCAACTTTCATAACAAGCTTCTTTGGAATGATTGATGGGTAATTTTCTGCCTGTATTTTTCACGGCTTTCTGACACACATTTTGTTTTTCTATTTTCTTTAGCTCGAAGAGACACTGACAATGTGGGAAACAGATATATGGAGTGTGGAGCTAAGGAGCATTTTGGAGGAACAAACCTGAGCTGGTGTTAACCATAAAGTTTTGGGTGGTATCCAAAGCCACGTCAAAATTGGGGAGTTCAAGATACTCGACGAGTAGGGCACCCTTCCCTTCTCGCCAATCTAGCGCCAGGATTTTCGACGAGTACGCATCTGAAAAAGTAACACAAAAAGGAGAATACAATTACTCCATTGTATCCTATACGATCATTACGAAAACTGAAAAACAAACATCTCAATTTTATCTCAATTCTAAATCAACGTCGGTGGTGAAAGAAAATACATTTGGGTTTCTAAAGAAAACATGAGAAACGGAGTGAGAAAGAAGTCGTTTCTTTACGAAAATGAAGAGAGACAAGAGCACGTCATTAATCTGCCCATGGGAGAGATTTCAAATATAGTATCGACCTACTACACCACACCATTTATCTTTCAAACGGGAGGGGGAGGGAGGGAAAGAATAGGGAGGAAGTGATGATAAACTCAAGATAACATTCTTGTTTTTTATCGCCAAAAAATAGACAACAATGCATTCGTTTCATTCACACATTTTGTCACCCAGTCAGTCAAGTCATATAGACGCACTCATAAAACTACGTAGCAAATCCCAAGCCAAAGACACATTTTTTCTTGGCTGGACTCCTTGCCAGATTCAGTTCCGTCAGCATCAAGTATACCGTTTAGTGCATGAAATTTAGTTCTTTTGACAATCATATTCTTTCTCATGCTCTCCTTCATGTGACTCACATGACCATGCAATTTCCGATTTGAAAAATTATCTGTATCCATTGCACCAACAAAACTTGCATAAATACATACAAATCGCTTATTTATGCTTATACAAAAATGCATTCCGTCTTCTATGAAAACTTACTAAACCCCACCAAATTGTGTTCTAGTCAGAAGAGTTGAAAAAATGTCTAAATATTTTAGTCGCACCATTTGCAGTTTTTTATGGGTGAAAGGATAACTTGCCTTTGGGAAGATAAATGAATGCTTGTCTTTTTGCTTATTATTCTTTCTCTATTATTTGGAGGTTTGGAAATGTACATGGAATTTTTCTAAAAAGGAAAGCATTGTACCAAAAAATTTCAATAGAATTTACATTCGCATTCAAATTGGTTGAGTTCTTCGGGGGGAAATAGCATGTTATAGCATTCTACCATCTCATTTCAGACTGTAGTTTATTCACATTTTTGCTTTTTATATAAGCAACAAAGAGAAATAGAGCAACACCAAGTGAAGTAATAATCTCTTTATTAATAATTAATGAGAACCCTAACTGAGAGTAAGTACACAGGTAAGCATCAATTTCTGCACAAATGGAACTGGGATTATACCCTAACCCGGGGCACACCTCCAAAAACCCACCGCATTTCTCTGTTTTTGTTCGTTCCCAATGAAGTTAACTTTTAAAACAAGGAGTTATGCATTCGGAGGAAAAACAATCAATAAGTTTGAAGTTTTTAGTTGTTTGCTTGGAACGAAGTCTAAATAAAAAATTTAAAGTCTCCGAGAAACTTGTTGACCATATATGCCCTTCATTTCCCTAGATAATTGGCTTTAATAATAGAGCAAATACTGCTTTTAACTTGGAGGCTCTTATAATTTGATTATTTCTCCGCGACCAAAAAACAAACAAAAATATCAACTTTGCAACTTACAGCTCTTCATATCCACACTACACCTTTGCGTGTCTGCTGGATAGTAATGGAAATCCATTTGACAAGCCATTGTAACCGTAATTCTGCGAAAAAATGGATGGAAAAGTTACACTAGATGAATCTCGATTAGCCCCACTTTTAATAATGATATGATA
This sequence comes from Willowsia nigromaculata, assembly GCA_034700605.1. Taxonomy (NCBI): domain Eukaryota; kingdom Metazoa; phylum Arthropoda; class Collembola; order Entomobryomorpha; family Entomobryidae; genus Willowsia; species Willowsia nigromaculata. The sequence continues at coordinate 15,643 of JAQIXX010003384.1, read as the reverse complement.
GCTTCCAGGAAAGCTGATAAAAAGGCAATTGAGTTTAATTATTTTCTGTACCTCGCCGAATACCTGACGCTGCTATCTGGATATACCCGTAATGATGCTGGTTTTGAGATTAAAGCTGGTTGCGCGACGCCTTTGACATGATCTAAAAACATTGAAAGAGGAATGTACCAGAAATTTTAATATTTTCCATTAAAAATGAAATCCGCTTTGAATACATTTTTGATATGATTTTTGTTACCAATGAAAATGTCTGGATGCCAGAGTTTGTCGAGCAAAATGGGATTGAGAACAATGAATTTATTGCCACTCCGATCAGCCAAATGACTCAGCCTCGTGTCTTTCCAGTAAATGCGTAAATTCATCTCCAGACTCAGTTCCTGAACAAAACATTTTTAAAATCAGAAAAAGCTCATCTTCATCACACTAATTAGCACTACCATTCATCATTGTACACATAAAAAATAGAACAAAAAGAGGAAAAAAATATTACGACATTCATTAACAAGCGAGTATATTTAGACAATAGAGACAGAATTGAAAACACTGCGACGCTGATGTTGACACCACGGAACTCAAAGAATGATAATAATATGACTTTGCCAGAAGATTCGGGATTCAAAAAGATTTCATCTTTCCAAACAACCATAATTTTTTCTAGTTGTTTGTCTTTTTTGCTGGTTGGTTCTTCATAAATTCATCATTACATTTTATATTATCGTTAGTTAAGTACAAAAAGCAATTTTTTTTTGCGAGGTGCTCTGAAATTTAAACAGAAAATGAACCAAAATATTTAATTTGTACAATAAGCAGGAAGCGTAACGATAAAACACTTAGCAAATTATAGAAAACGAGAAACAAGTAGAAACTAAAAAGTTGTGAATAAAGTGGTGTGAGAGACATGCCTAAAAATTGATGATTTCAAAGTTTTGAACACGTACCAGATCACCATAACCCTTTGTCATAAAATTGTTCATAGGATATTTTTTGAGGTACAGATGCGATAAGTCCGTTTTAAGAAGTGGAGACAGGACAGGCAAATATTTATATCGCCATTTACCAGACGTTCCAGAGAGAAAAGTATGAAAAGCAAAATGCAGAGAAAGATTAGCAAGGGTTAATGAATATTTTCTTTCATGTCAAATATTCCAAAGTCATAAAGTCTTCATCTCATCTTTCGTAACTTTGCAAAACACTTAAAAAGACAAGGAGCCCTACGTGCGTTAAATCAGCAAAAACTTTAAATAGAGCGGAAAACTTTAAAACGCATTCAAATATCATAAAAAACAAGCGGTTATTCTATTTACGGTCTACCAAAGAATGAACGTCACAATCATATAAAAATTTAAGCACTATTTTTTCATTTAGAATTAGAAGCGATAAAAAATGACATGACACATTTAATCTGGTTGGATATATGTGTGCGAGCAATGAGCACACAGAGGAACCGAGGGACAGCAAAAGGGTAAAGTTGAATATCAAAATCTTTTTTAATATTTTAAGTATTTAGTTTTAAAAAGTTCCAATTTTAAACTGCCAACTAGATTAGGAGGGGGATTTTACATCCAAAAATATAATATTGGATAGATAATAAAAATGGTTACATCCACATTAACGAGATTATATCTGTTTTCTACGAGCATGAGTATTTTGAAAAGCTGGACTTCTATATGAATTATGTGTCTATCGCTGGTATAGTACATTATACAATGGTTTAGCTCAAAAATTGACAAATAATAAAATGTTGAGTATTTGACTTCAATATATTGACGTGTTTTATGGAGTCATGTGCTTTCTATTTTCTTAAAAATCTAAAATAATTTCTAAGAACCAGTTTTTATAGTCCCTCATCCATAATTCATTTAGTCGGTGTACGTCATATCGATAATCAATCAAAACTAAAACCATTTACAATACGAAAATAGTATTCCAACTAAGCCCTGTATTCTTGGAGTTCCGAAAATTGTCCCTCCAAGTCCAAATGTCTATTAATAATAAATATTTTCTACTTTGACGCAATTGCGCATTGTCTATTATCTATTACCGACTGTGTTATCATTATCAATTATCATAGCACTCATTGAATATCATCTCATGCTACAGTATTTCTTGGAAGTCTTTGCCAACTCGTTAGCAAAAGGTGACAGAAGCGATACCGAACTTGCCAACAAAATATGAAATCTCAAAAAACACCAACAATGACTTACATAATGAACTCTGGAAGAGGAATAATTATTTCACATGAACACTAGAGCAGATGTGATGATGACTCATTGAAAAATTCCACTTTACAGTTTTATTTCATATCAACTAATTTTTCAAACCAACCACACAAAATTTGAAAGCAAATATCTGGCAAACTCATAGTACCATCTACAATTAACAATACTGCACACCAGGAAGGTAGATAATTCAGTAAAGAAGGGTGAAAATGCATAGAAGAAAACTAAAAGCAGATAGGATTTCCCAGAACAGATAATAAAAAACAGCCATTGTGAAAATAAAACTACGGAACATGATCAAAATGAGTTTAAAGCACTCGTCAGTTACGAGAAAAATCCGTCAAATGCGCTGCAAAAATATTTTGATTTTTATACGTGCAAAAATAATCCCAAATATGGCGAATAATTTACCAAAATTCTTTGTTGTGCCGAAGCTGAGATTTTTTCTAAATTCCAGCATTAAATTCATTAATTTATCTTTAAATTTATAAATTACACTAGCAACAGTTTTGTAGGCATTTTAAGTTGGAGTCATGGAAAATGTGTTACTTTTTGTTATAGAGCATTTAGCAGAGCACACAGCGCAGTGTACTAGGAAATGGGTTTAAAATTTGAACGTGTTTAGCTTACCTCATTCAGCTCCTTAATGTCACGAACGTTCATAATGAGAACTGAAAAATCCACCTGTGTCGCTTCACCTGCAAGTGGGATTAGTCAAAATACAGACAAACAAATGGTTAGATAGAGCATGCCAGAAAATTATCATAGAAGCAAACGTTACCCTTACCATTCCATATCACCAATTAATACAAATTGATGCAAATTGCAAGGTATCGTTTTCTAATGAGGTGGGCTATGTGTCACCGATTTACCAGCAATGTCAATGTCATTAATGTCAACAGTCATGCTGGAAAATATGGGATTAAACTGTTCATCGTTCGTCCCAACTACAAGTACCATCAGCCTACCTATCCATTCAATAAACCTATCAATTTTGTCCGCTACAATTTATCTCTAGACAACCTACTAAAAAATCGATTGCCTTGCCACTTATCAAAACCTGTGCTTAATTAACAAGTCATTATCTTTTAGACTATCCAAGAGCTAATATGTGTTGCGGAGAGATTCTCTATTGAAACTCACTATACTTCGCCGTAGTGAGTTTCAGTAGAGATTTTCTTTAAATGCTCAGACTAATAAACATACCTGAATTGACTGGTCATGTCCATATTTATTCCTTTTCTTGAGCATAAAAAATATGTGTAATCACGACCAATTCCGACTGACACAGAAAATGTGGATGACCTCTGGAATGCCTAATAAAGCAATTTACTAGACGTAGGTAGTAGGCATATATACATTTACATAACACTCAATCAAGAAATATATTGCATTGCATCAATACATTGTTGTTACTTGCTCAATATGCAAAAGTGATAATGAGAAATCCTTGGAAGTAATTTTATTTTAACTGTCATCGTAAAGTAAAACAAGTGTGCTGTGAATTTTTAATTTTTCATCGCAGATGCATACATTATTATACAGCCTCAAATTTGCTGTAAACTGTATTTCTTTACACAGTTTACTGATGAAAGTGTAGCCGGCAAGAAGACACAAAGTGCTGCGCTGTACCACAGAACTTAACAATGGAAAAACTTTGTATTCTTTCAAGCTATCAATTTACCATTAAATTGTATCGATTAAATAATTAATGACTGATCGATGAATTTTCATAGCCTTCAAGCCCCAGGTGGATTGACTCGCATTTCTTACATTGTATTTTTGTTTATGGTTAAAAAATGTGGCTCCAACTCCAACGCTCCCATAAAATGCTTAATTCCGATTTTATTACTCCTGAATACTTAATTGAATCTGAGATTATTTGAAAGATGGCTGACTGGAACCCCAACAGTTATACGAAATACTTACCTTACTGCAAATTACACATATCCGTATACCTTTATAACACGTCACTTCCATTTGCAGCAATGCCTAATAAAATTCAACCTGCTGTCGCTTTCATTTCAAATTTTAAATGATCGCAGAGTACCAAAAAACATATGAAATCTAAATGGCATTGTCTCTGTCTTCGTCTTTTTCTCTTTATCTTAAAACATGTTAATTGACAAAAAACCCTTGAAGGTTTTCATTTCAATTTCTTAGAAAAGACTAGACAATAAAATGAGTTCGAAGGTTGTTTGGAGGATGAATGCCATGTTTTCTAGCATTTATTTTCGCAATCCACGTACCAATAAAATAAAACATTGTATCATTTCTAGATGTTCACTTCAGACTTCATTGATCAGAATGATGATTAGTCATTTTCTTTACAACAATCAAGAAAAATCCAAGCGTTTTTATTCTAAGAAATGTGAAATGAGTCAACGCAACAATGTAAGACGTCACATTTTTTGCCGTAGGCGTGACTGTTGAGTACATTATCAGTCGGTACATAACAAGAGGCTTTTGAAAGCATCAAGACTTGCTCCTTTCTGCCCATAGAAACTGATTCTTGCATGAAATGTATGCAGAGTTTGCAGATTTGATTGTACAAATATGTTGATGATTGATTAAAGCAAAAACACAAAAGCCAATGTCATTTTTCTCACAGATAGTCAGTCAGACAGTCGATCTGTTCTCCAGTGAGATGCTCAAATGAGATGAAAAATAGAATGCATGCATAAAAAACTTAAAAACTATGTTATGAATTAGAGGAGAATAGTTTTTGCTTACTATTGTTCGTTGGAGGAGGCTCATGAATGCTGTAATTGGAAGGAATGAGACTCAAAGCGTCATGGAGTGACGAGAACTGTTCTGCTGAACGTCGATACCGAGCGTAGTGGGATATCCCTACACCGATATCATCATCGTCATCGTCAAAAACTGAATATGAGCAAGTGGACCCGAAGAAGCTGGAAATAAATTTTCATATTTTTTAACTTACCAACAATTAAAACGTCGGTTTGTGCATGGAATTTTGAATTAATTTTTAATTAGTACACAGTACAGACCAAATAACTGCATTCTTTTTAACTAAGAATTAACCCTATTCAAGGTTAAATCACAATTATTGGCTAAAAAATTTGCATAAAGAGAGTACTTTCTTCCTTCAAAAATTTACTCTTGAAATGTTTATCCTTTGAGACGGTGAAAATGTAGATTGGCCTTGAATACCATTACAAAATGCCTGCATGCAAAAAAGTAGCTGCTTTTCTTCTTTTCTCTTGACGGAAAAGGTATAAACTTATAATTAAAATAATAATAGAGACAATGCATACTCGCCTGTCTTTTCAGAATGCTTTCTTTTTGCATGAATTAACACTCTGCAGTTTCAAGGTGAAAGCATTTCGTGCATATAGCAATCTATATATTTAAAATACTTTAGCCTTTTATTATAAAAAAATTATAGCATAGTCACACTATGCACATGCAAATTCGAATCTCTTTTGCAATGCCATTTCCACACCTACTCTCTTTCACTGCGGAACTACTTAAACAAAGGAATTTGCTCAGAAATGCAATCAAGCTTTACCACTGTGTTTACTAAAACCGCACATTATACAACCACTCAAATTTTATTGAAATTATTGCAATAAAAATGCAGTTACTTAATAGCTACACTTGAAGGGTAGCCAAAAAGTATTTTACGTACAAGTTTATGCGCTCATTTTATAGCATTGTGCATACCTCAGGAACAAAAGACCCGCACAAAGTAGCCACACATGTCGATCCGCTCCTGTAAGCCGTCTCGTTCCCCTTCTCTCTTCCTCCCCCGAGGTCATTCTTGATATTGATTTATCATCGCTCTTATCACCAGTCTTATTTCTAAAATATCTTGTACTTATCGAATCACTTGAGTAAACAGAGTCAGAAGGGCAATCCAGGCATAGATTCTTATCATGATCACAATTTGTTTCACTTTCTAAACGATTCCTACAGTCTCCATTATTTCTGCCAGTCACGCTACTTCCATCACAACTTTCACCACTTTCCTCGCATCTTTCACTTGCGTTCCTTGTTGTTCCATTGGAAGAAGAGTGTAGGATCGGGCAACTCTGCTCCACCTCATCTCTGAAGAGTGACTCCATCAAAATTTCACGATTCCAGCAATTTATACCCGTCGCATTAAAGGTTTCTCTAGTACCACTTAGTTTCTCACAACTGCCACATTTCTCAAGCCTTTTACTGAAACGACTTAAAGATGATGATGAGCCCAGGGAACAGCAACTTGTTTTTCTTTCATGTCTCCACATCCGAGAACAGCTCGTCATCTCGCCATCCGACACTGGTGAGCAGTATTCTCTGTAGACCTCTTCATTTCTGACAGTTATCTTTGAAGATGAAGATGCTCCTTTTGAAGATTTACTTCGGCTGGAATTTTTTCGATGACAGAAATGACAGCGACAAGTACAACTAACGCTTCTTTTTCCACTTGTTTGTGTCACTGGTGTTGTGAGAAGTGGTGACACCATTTTCCCCTTCCAATCCCCGCACACTTCCGGGAATGTGGAGTAAACTGAGATATCTCAAGGTAGTGTTCTACTCCTTATTTCTTATCTCAATTTTTTTTTGCAGGTCTGCAGTTTGCGTGACTCCAGTACATTTGCAAATTCATGGAGAAAACATGGCAAAAGAACGTTATTTACTTTTGAGTCCCAAGTCGCCCCTAATGCTTCACCCGCATTCGCATCTTATTTCATCGTCTTTGCTGGATAATGGCTCAACTTTCATGTTAAACTCACAGTTCACTTGTAATTCCGCTTATGCAATTTTTATTTTAACAGCTTTCTCATTGTTTCTATTACCCCGTTATGTGCTGTCCCGCAGGTGAAAAAAACTTGTTCATACGTAATTCCACTCTCTGGAGGAAAGTTGAGCCCCATATAATATCCCGTTGCTGAAAAAAAGTAGGAAAAAAGTAAATTATAACCCGAGGTAGCAGACTTTGTTTGAATTGCATGCATATCATGTACCCCAGTGCCTAAAGTACCCTTTCCTTCCTTCCGTTTCTTTCTCACTTCAATTTTTTCTCGCATGACTAATCTGGGCGTGCAGAGTGAATTGCTCGGAGCATATGTCAGTGTCCACATGAATTAACGCTAATCTGACCAAATGTTACTGTTATTGCGATATGTGCTGTTAAAATGTACACAAGCAAGTCTATTTTCTGTGTGCCCTGTTGACACAATAAAACGCAGCAAAATTTGTATCAGTTTTTTTTTATGAAACGCAATGAAAAAGCTTTGAGTTCAGATATGCAACTTCCGGGGTAAACGCTCATATTTTATAATGAAGATCTAAAGCAGAAGTCGCGTTGGATTATATAGAGCATGGATTCTCGTAAAGAAACCCAGTTTAATTGTATGGGTCATGAAGCATGTCACCAGCTGGAACTTTCCCAACTGGATAATTTAATCCGGTGACTACTCAAGCTTGGAATTTTTTTAAAGCCTAGAAAAGCTTTATGATAGGTTTAACCCATTTTTTCTTTTAAAAACACGAATTATTATTTTGAGTCAACCCACTTCTTGTACAAAGAATTAAAACTGGAAAGGGTAAAGTGCGATAATATGCATGAAATGCTGGGTTAGTCTCTGTACGCTGGTCTAGTCTTCATGTCGACTTCAATCTCGCGTGCTTATCAAGTACTCTGGAAAATTTTTCGTGTTTGCCTAAGATATCATTGTTGAAATCTCTTGGTTTCATGTCAAGGAAGTTGGAGAAGCACAACGGGTTAAAGACTTACGGTTCGAAATGTAAAAGTTGGGAAATTAGAAAAAATTTGTCTACAGATTTAAGGTTGAGATTACTTTAGAGAATTGGGGACAATGTACCTGTTCAAGTTGGTTCACCGGCAGTCGTTGATCTGGATTCTCTTCTTTGACGTTTATTTCTCCTCATCCAAATGGGTTAACAGTTTAGCACCCAAAAATCACATCTCTCAATTGCTACACACGCCCGTCACGCATATCCCCCATAAAATAGAGCTTAATTACTGATGCACAGTGCACATAGATTAAAACGTGACAAATCCGAGTGAAGTCTATCTTCTTCAGCTTTAAAGTTCTATTTTTAGTCTATTCAATTTTATTAATAGCTATCTTATTTTCTTAAGAAAAACTTATCTCACTTTACTTCACAGAGACTGAATTTGAATTAAAAAATTGTCTTCCTGCCCGCACTCTTTCACGTACGCATCAACAAACAACAAAATTATTAACGCAACCCTTTTTCTCTATGAAAATCCCATTTTACTTTTGTATGACAGAAAAATTGATGGGAAGCCAAGAATCAAATTGACTATAAGTCAATCCAGCCTGAGATCAAAGTCAACTCGTTATCCGTCTACATTTCAGAAAAATATGGCTTTAGACGTTTTTGGTTGATTCCAACTTTCTCTTGTTTCGTTTCAAAGAAAACTAGAATTGATTTTGATTTTGTGTGTGCTAAGCTCGCATGGCCTGTTGCTTGCATGGTAGCTCCAGACGAACTGAGCTTCTCAACAGAATCCACTTGACTCTTTAAAAGTGGAAAAATGAAATCCATGCAGAGAAGTGTAGTAGCATGTCGTGTTATGTCACATTAGCCAAAAAATCTACTACTTCTGTGCAATCTACCCCTTTGCTTTCCACTTTGTTTGATGGGATTACCTATGCCTATTGAATTGGAACGAACAACAACGTGCTCTCATGTTCTATACGACTAGGTATGCATTTTTTGCAGACTTGTCATCCGTCACTAGTCACCATCACCACATAGCTAGTTAAATTTTGCAAAGCAGAATAAAACGACATGCTATCATAACACATTCTAGAGACAGAGACAGATAGGTAAACAGTGTTGCTTACTCGTGTAAAAAATATGCTCAACAAAAAATCCAATTTCTAATGCTCTAATCACAAGAAGGAATTGTCAAAATTGTTGAGTTTTCGATCTCACGATTTTTACAACGTCACTGAACCCAAAGGAAATAATTTTAAAACCTTTTACACTCTCAGTCCATGCAATTCTTATGCAATCTGGCCTTGGATGCGTGAATAGGCACATAATATTACACCTACCTATCAAGTATCTAATAGATCTGGACATTTGGATACAAATAAGAGAGTACTATTGATATGGATAAATGATATTGATAAGTTATGCGAAAATGCGAATTCAATTTGAAAGAGTGTGTCTAGTGAAAAAACCAGTGACAAATCGAGTCCAATTTTTCAGAGAAACGTATGTGATCACCCATCACCCTACGAGATTTTTAATTTTTAACTCCAAATACTATGGTGTGTAGAAAGTCTGCAATGTACACCGATTTTAGTTTGCAGGATTCAGGTTGGTTTGTCCTAAAAATAGTATATCAATTCAACAATGAGCACGGGCACGTACAATTAGTATTTAGATGAAAATAAACACATGCATCGCGCAGATCGGTGGTCATGAATGACGCATTTTACTGATGCATGAAAAACATCTTTCGATTGTCACGATGAGTTTTTCTGAGCTGTGTTCTCATGATGATATCGATTTCTAATTAAATTGAATCAGATAACTGAGATATCGGTGCATATCATCGTCACTTCTTGACTATTGGCCCAGTAGTCGTTTCCCACTCAGAATGGTGCAATCTAAGCAATATCTAGGGAAAGACCTTGCATTCTAATTGATTGATTTTTTCTAGTGACTCCATGAACCAATTCAGCATTTAATTTAACCATTTCATGAATTAATCATTGCACTAAATTTTGTCTTACTTTTTCCAGTTATCTCATCCGTGAATGCTGCATATGTATGTCTATTGGAGAGCAAGAGTATGACCCAATCTTCTACATACCGATAAAACTAAACGCTTATGTAATTTCGCTAATTAGCATTGCTAGTCACGGTTGTCACGATTTAATCCGAGTGAATTGCGTCACCTAATACGGAACTGCACAATAAAGTAAAGTAGGTCAAGTCCCACTGTTTCCACTAATTTTTTTCGCACTTGTCACTTGAACCAAGTTTCCTTTTCTTCTGTGAATCATTTTCATAAACCACTTGGAGAATTATCACCTAATCTAAATTAAACTCGAGAAATGCTTAGCAATAAAAATTTCCGTTTTATTCTCATTTTCCATTCATTCATTCATTAAGCCGGGGGTAAACTATTCGCGAAAAATTTAATATTCTATTCTTTCAGAACACTAGACAGTAACTCATGAAGGTTACGTGAAAATCAATTGAAATGATAACAAAAACAATGGTAATGGAACATGATTGCAGTAATAATCATTACACGAGCATGAAAACTGCAGTTATAATAATTACAAGTCTAACAATAAACACAAAAGTCAAAGGTAAATGAGTGAACAAAAATTTGTTTAACTGCTCTCTAAGCCATTTTTCAAGAATAACATCAATTTCTTGTCAGGCTCGCGCGATATTTCACCTATGAGACCTTTGTTACTTTTGGTGACCCATTTCACAATTTAGTATACAGTCAATAAAATGTTGACATTGAATATATTTCAGGATCATAAATAATTGAGCTAAACCAATGAAGCTATCGTTACAAAGTACAAACGCTGGGGTAATTTAGACTGCAATGCTGCAAGGAGACATGACATCGGGGCAATGTCGCATCAATTATCAAAATTTTATTTATCATGTTTTTAGGTTCCAAGTTTACAATACTTGCTACCGGGAAACGGAAGGAAAGACAAGTGCTTGCAATTCAATTGCTTTAAAAAATCCAAAAAAATGGAAGAAAATCATGAGTAATTTTTGCTTTCGACTTACCTTTTCAGGAGTGTTTCTGGTAAAATGCTCAACAATATCATGTCATCTACTGTCTTTAACTTCCCTTTCAGCACGTATGGTCACTAAGGATTTGATAAAATGATGTAATGTGTATTCTTTACCATTACCAATCCATTGGTTCACAGAATATGCACTGAAAAAACGACCAAGAAGTTAGTAGCAACCTCTCTTGTAGTTTTAAACTCACTGCAAACTACATGCCTTTCAAACTCACTGAGTCTTGGAATGCCCCGATGAACTAGATATTTGTAAAAATTACATTTTGTAAACGAACCTAAATCAAAATAAATTCTAACTGCTGTTGTTTTCTAAGAAGTGAAATATTTCTGCTAAACCTAGTTTTCTGCAAAAGTCTATTTTCTTCGAGTAACTCCGCCCGCATGTGCAGATAAGATGGATTTGCCCATACAATATACTATACATTATGTCCTCTTCTATCTCATAAAATCTCATAAAACACAATAATAATAATCATGTTCAAATTCATACACATGTAACTCACATCATAAATATTCATACAAAATAATATTCCCTACAAAAATACCTTCTAACATTGCCCTCGAATCCTAGTAATGTATTTTTCAGATAATTTATTCCTCGGTCGCTATTTTGAATAAATGTCAAAATGCAAAACAGGGAGCTTCAGTTCCAAATCCAAACCGTTTTTCAAGCAGTCAGAGAGACTTTGGTCTGCTGCTTTTTGAAACTGTAAGCAAGGCAATGATATCTCTGCTATATGGTCCTTCAACAGTTTTACTTCAGTTTCGGTTAATATACATAATATCCTGTCATTACTTGATTACCATCTCGAAAACACATACTCAAGGGGAAAATATATCTGCTTTTTAGCAATACATTGTCATACTGTTAGTTTAGTATGTTCAAGTAGTCCAATTTTAAAAATCTATAATCTTTCAGCTAGCCTTTCACCAATAAAATATGAACCATGAGCTATTTAATAATGTATGCTTCCAAAATACAGCCTAATTCCAACTACATTTTTAGTAAATGGTACCTATCCAGAAGCAGTAGCTAAATAATCTGTATTTATGACAAAATCAGATAGATCAATTTAAGCTTTTTCCCTTTGGTACTTTATTTCACACTTGAAGGAATGACATCGCACTTCGGAAGTATTACAACAATTAAACATTTACAATATTTCTTATTTCCTGCACACGAATGTGCAATGTCCTTAGAATTACAATAATATTTAGGATATATGTTACCTATGTAAATTATATATTATGTACGTCATCAAGTTACAGTTTTTGTTCACTTCGTATAGTACAAAACATTACCTCCTCCCCAGTTCCCCTCCTCCCTCTTATCACCAAATATAATACATTCATCAGACAATCAATCAATTCACAGGTTCTCTGCCAAGTTGACAGTTCCACCCTCCAATCCAGATAGGTAGGTAGACAACGCAACACCCAAAAAACTACTTAAAATCTTCAGAGGTGTTTGGAGGAAATAATTTTTTAATGTGGATGACGAGGAACGATCCTAGGTGACAATCTCTATTGCCATAATCTATTGTAAGGGATTCGGTAATAACAAGGAGGAGATAACAATTGTATAATTGGATCTTATTTAATTACTAGTTATAGGACCGTGGCGCTCCTGCGTCACCGAACGAAACAAAAATGTACAACAACGACGAAGAAATGATAGTATAACTAACAATTACACGTACCATAAAATATAACATAAAATACAATCAAACCAGACTTGGGTTTAGTTAAACGGAGAGGAAAAAACTAACGCAAGTTGACCTCCTGCGAGAAAAAATTGTTAACTGATATTCCAACAAATAATCTTAATATAGTTACAAATAATTTTGAATTCTGATTCAAAAGCAAAATGGGAGATATAAAGAAGAGTAAAAATGTGTAGATTCAAACTGTAACACTGCAATAACATCTCTTTAAAACAGAAAATAATATAAAATGTATGCTGTAAATGGAACCAATGCTGAGGACCCGTCTTTAAACTTTTCTTACTGACATTAAATTCGTAAATTTTCTATTTTTTAATTACATATAATATTCTTTTTTCATAAAAACTACAAAGGTTTAAACAAATCCGAAATTCTTTGTTTTAATGGCCAACAAAACTTTACTCCGGAGAATGTACCGGGACGAGTAGAGAGGTACGTAGAACCGGGATATACAAGTGTTGGCTGTGGGTAAATGGCTGTCATCTGCAGGTCGAATGGTCACTGTAGGCATTGGCTGGAAGCCATCTTCAGACGCTGGCAGTGCTGGAGAACCTGTCCAAAAGTAGAGCAGCTCTTGACGCTCCAAATTACTCATCTTCTCGATCATTTGCCAAAACCACTTTTTGAAACGGCTAAGCTTGTCTCCAGTCTCTCCACTCTCGTCGTTGAAACTCGTGTAGGACATGAGAGTGTTCACATTAATCTCGCCTACTCCATTCATCAACAAGCGTAAATCTTCACCAGTCAAACCTGCAAAATCATAGAGATCATTAAAATAAACGTTACGTGTAATGACTAATTAGTTATAAAAAGAGGAATGCAAAGCAATGATGGAAGAGGAGGAATGTTGATAGCTTACCTTCCAAAGAGGATGTTGGAATCACGTCGTGAACACCGTTGCGCAGTTCTTCTAAAGCTTTATGCTGGGACCTCACCATTCGATACTCAAAATATTTGCGAACATAGTCATAAACGTTTTGCTCAGTCACTTCGATATTCCTTCCACCTGTCACCAACTCGACCATTCTGCCACCCTCCTCTGGGCTCAAATCCAAACTGTCAAGTAAAAAATGGTTTTTGTTACACGAAATTCAAAAGTAGAATGTGTATGGGGCAATGCGAAATTCGCATACCTGAACGTTAAATCTGCTCCAGAGAACACGCGGTCAGGGTCTTTGCTCTCTGCTTCCAAAATTAGCTGACGGAAACTTTCGTACATGAGAGGATCGAAGAATGCCATATCGTGGAAACGAATCGGGCGACCCAGAATAAATTTCAGCACGTGACGATTCAGTGTAATGGGACATAGTTCATTTTGCAAAAGACATAAGCCAATCAACCTGAAACACAAAAAGATTCAATCATGTATCGAGTTTACATACTTAACCTTCTTTTGCAATACACAAGTGCATTTGCAAAAAACCATGACAGTCGTACCTTCCAACATTTCTAAACGCATTAATTCTCTCTGCTGTTGGCTTTCCCAGTCTCGGCGAGTAGAATCCCTTTTTTCCTGGCTGATAGAATAACGGGCTGTTGTCCTCAGCTCCATCTCCATGCCACTCCTCATCCCCAGGTTTTTTTGAGCCGGGAGTGGAGCCTGCACCACCACTAGCGTTTCCACTTGACGAATTCTTTGAAAAATTAAAAACGTCCATTTCCAACAAAACCTCTCCAGGAACATCCCGTGTGTGAGTGAGGATCACATCTACTGCTTCATCGACTCGTTGTTTTAATGTGTCCTCTGACGCCAACAGAATAAGCAACTGAGGTGGCGGCAGCTCTAGAAGCATTCCTGTAATTTTGGGTGCCAACGATGGCCTCAACGCATGCACCTATTTGAAAGAGTTGTGTGATTTTAGTTTTGAACAACCTAAAGTTCTTCTAAAGTTCTAAAATAAAATAATTTTCATACCTTAACATATAACCGTTCCCCAATTTGTTGTTGATGACTGGATAAATGATCATTCAAAGTTGCCGGACTAGATGTTCCTTCCCCACTACTACTTGAAGGATGGAACGGACGTGCATCATGAGAAAGGGTTCTTCTCACCTCTCGGACCCTTGGAGCACCACGCTGTGAAATAAATAATAACACCAACATTGATAACCTATATTACATAATTGAGGAGCTCATTCAGATTCTTTGTAATTTTTGATGTCACTAACCTTCACAATACGAACTTGTTGACCACGACGAATATTGTAATCATCGCGGAGTCTGAGACGCTGTAAAACGTTAAACTGCGATCCGTACTTGGCACCAACTAAACAGCTTTCTAAATTAGGTAGTTTTTCTTCGCTTTGAATAGCTTCTGCAATCGCTGTGTAAAAACTTCTGGCAACACCGGAGCCCTCTCCTGGCTCATCTTTGAATGTAACCTGGAAACACAGAATAGCATGGTTAGCATAAAAATAAATTTACGAAATCAATAAAATTAAATTAGTTTTTTCACTGTTTACTTTGACACGATTAACCGCAAGAGGAGGATGTGGAGATGTGGCCCTCCGATGAGCGGAATTGTAATGATTATTCAGTTCCTTGAAAGTCTGCAGTATCAACTGATTTCTGTCGCGCTCCAACTTGGACAGAGTGAGATCTCGTTGCTGAGCATTTCGCAGTTTCTCCATCTCTCGACGGAATCTGCTCTCCTTCACTGGGAAGCCTCCAAGCTCGGAGATGACGGAACCCGGTTCCAATCCGACATCATCCACAAACACCCTTCCAAACAGTTCCAAAGTCAGTCTCCATCTCCCCAAAAGCACATCATCTGAAATCATGGATGAATTGAAGAGCACCAGCTGTTGTTGAAGTTGCTGCTGTGGGTTGCCTGCAGACAAAGTCCCAGATGTCAAGTCAGGTTTCGAAAGAGGCGTCAGCGTTGGCAACTTTGAGGATGAGCAG
>JAQIXX010003383.1:0-19926 GCA_034700605.1 Willowsia nigromaculata | reverse complement strand
CCATAACAAACGTCAGCTGATCATTATGGTGACGATAACGATGATGAAGAATTTTAAGAACGATCCATATTTATGAACAGGCTTCAGAACTTCAGAATTTACCTTCATCGCCTTACCATGCAATTAAAAAAAGCCGCCAGACTGGCTGTTGTTGTTTGTGGTAGATGAGAGAAATTAATGAAAGAAACGCAAGCAAAATGTAAACAAAAAATGGCTGATGGTGGCTCATCATGAGAATTAAATATGCAATTGCTGTGTTTGGCCATAGAAAAACATTAATAGCTGCTTTTAAAAAAGGAATTTTTGAAAATTCTTTTTTTTTATCAGAAGGAGGAGAAAAATCTGAACAAATTATAAGCAGGTCGAAGGTAGGTCATAGCATGTTTTCGTTGAGAAAAATGAAAAAGAACCAATCAGGAAACGAATTTAACAAAATTAAAACATCAACAGCTGAAAAAAGTAGCTCACAATCTGCTACAAACGTCTCTTATGGAAGGATTTGTAACTGTTCGCATCTGTTTTCATTTCACCACTACCAAAATTACCATACAATTCCCTATAATTTCCACTATCAAAATTATAGTGTGTGCCGCAATCAGTGTAGCAGTCCATCCCGTTCCATGTCGAAGATATCGCTCGTCAAACACAGGCCAAAAGTTGTTCTCGAGCAATGTTGAGCTCTGATTACCACTTGTCCCAACACCTTCAGATAATGAGGTTTGCTGCATGTTAGAGTCAAACTCACTGAAAACTGATTCTTCTAGCAATCCAAATCTGATGTTTAAGTTAGTACCTGTGTTTTCAATTGAAGGAGTATTTGATGTGATGGCAAAACTTATGTAACTCTCTAATTGAGGGTGAAAATGAAACTGCTTCTTTCACTTGATTTTTTACACCAAAGTGTTCGCGATACCAAAAGTTATTAATTTTCGATTTATTATAACAGATTGTATAGATTAATCATTGTTGTGATTTCGATGGTTAATCTGCTCATGAAAGTAATACTTCTGCTCTTGGGTTTTGGTTGGGTTTGCATGGTGCGCTCCAATTAAAAGGTTGGCTGTGAGCACTTGATGTATTCATTATGGATGTTTACATGTTTTGTTTTCCTTTGATTAAAACTTCATTAAAAATCCCTTTCACTATCAATATTTTTGCTTATTGTTATATATAATAACGCTAAAACACTCACTAACTAGTGAGTTTAATATGACATGCATAATTTGTTTTTTCGACTTTTCATGAATTTCGAATGTCATCTTTCGACAGTTTTAGATGTTAACCGGAGTCCAGTACGCAGTACTTGTAAAGTATGCTGTCATTGGTAGATATTTTTAAACGTTTGTTTCTTAAATTTTTTTAAAACGAAAGCAATGTGATTGTCACAAATGCCTCAATACAATTATTGGTATTAACTTACAATGGGATGACATGGATAAGGAAATGACCGATTTAAAAAATCGCTTTTCCATTGAATAAAGCATAGTCGAAAACCTCTAAATATTTAATTACACGTTGCAACTCTCAAGCGTTTTGTATCTACAGTTAATTTTTGTAAATTATTCAAATCAGCACTTGGTAGTACCTGCATAAATTACTGAATTCTATATAAAAAATCAAATTTTGGTTTAACGGCATTTGTCACACCTGGGCTTTCAAGCATGGGGAATCCGAGGAAAGAAATGTTTGACCCTGGGGTGGATGTAACCCCTGGGGGAGGGGTCAAAGATTAAATTTTGGAGTAACGGTTAGACGAAATATGTTTTGTTAGATGTAATACTAATATGTCTAGAGTGTTGTCTATTTGACGTGGCCAATGGGTATTGCCTTATGTGCACATAATTTTTACTAATAACAATAGCCTTATTATGCCATTCGAACACCACTATGCCCTTCAATTTAGCGCTTACGCTCGGAATGTTATTACAGTGCATTTGCAAGGTATGAGAAACTAGAAGCGAGAGATCGAGGAGGTGTCTATGAAAGTCTGTGTAAGCCAAAAAGCCAAAGATCGACTGAGACTTTCTCTTTGAAAACAGCAATGTATACCATACGAAGATTCAATGTGTACTTGTATAACAAAACTCTCAATTGAATGCAGCTACCGGTGGATGCATGTAAAACTGTTTGGCTGTGCCTGAACCTGGTGTCCCCATTTTTCTCTCGTTTTATTCCATCTGTGTGATTTTTTGCTTAGGGGGGTTTCTATGCGCGTCTTTTCATTTGAAACTATTTAAAATTGAAGGATTTTGTTGCATACGGAAAATAAGCGTCAACAAATTTGGTTGTAGGTTTCTTTCAAATCATCGCATATATAAGCATTAAGTAGTATACTCCTCATGTAAGCTGAAAATTTCTGGTAAAAAAGTTACATTCACTTCAAGGTTTATGCTAGACCATTGTTAAAGTCGCTATTTGGTGAAAGTTAATCTTGCGAGTTTGTTTTTTACAATTATTCCAGAAATAAATATTTGTTACAACACACGTGACTAAGGTGTCACACAAATTTACAATTGCGTATTTTATTATCATATCGTCAAAAGAAGAGAAAGTATAGTTTTTAGGAATTTAGATGTTTACATTAGAATCTTTGAACACTCGATTTGTCGTCTTGTATGTTTTTAGCCTGAGTTCTAATAAAGTCTCCCATACAGTTATGTCATGAGACAGAGAGACGCCAGAAGCATGTTGGAGAAACATTCATCTAATCTCATTTTGCCCAAACTATTTCAACTATACCACCACAGCATATTTTAGATTTTGTATTAAAACATGAACTTCACATCGGCATATACTACGATTGATTGCAAGTTGCGACAAAGATTCTATCTGAAATTACACTAATGGCTGATTGTGTACCTATATAAATAGTTGGTTTGTTGTTATGTTTCGTTTCAAAATGTGTCCATCAAAGAATATGTCCACGTATAAAAAATGCAATGGAAAAGAGCTTTGAAATGTATAATCCAATATTTGTAGATCGTTTGAGTTCACAAGGAAAATTATCTAAATTATGATGAATGTTTTTTGATGTAAGACTTGATAGTTACGGGGAAACATGAAAACCAAATGAGAGATTTTTGCTTCAAAACGGGGATAGTATTTTGTGCTTCATAGAAAACCAAACCTCTTTGGTAATTCTAACTATATTAAACTCAAATCTGACTTCTGCATAAATTTTGGTTTACTCTAACGGCATTTCAACGGAAATTTGCCGAACATTTGAAATGAAAGACATAAAATCCGGCTTAAAAGTCTGATGACAAATTGTATAAAAAATATGTTAACATTATTTCATTTCAGTAAAAGTATTTCAATA
Organism: Willowsia nigromaculata; assembly: GCA_034700605.1. Classification (NCBI taxonomy): domain Eukaryota; kingdom Metazoa; phylum Arthropoda; class Collembola; order Entomobryomorpha; family Entomobryidae; genus Willowsia; species Willowsia nigromaculata. The sequence continues at coordinate 16,607 of JAQIXX010003383.1, read as the reverse complement.
GCAAAACCGCTTTCTCTTTTTCGCAATTTAGAAACAATTTTTAAGAGAGATATTTTTTAAGAATTTTGAAGTAGAAATGCTGTAAGCAATGGATATTACTGCAGTATATAATATTGAAGACAAGAGATTTATTTGACTGCAGCGATGGAGTAAGACGTGGCAGAAGGTTTGTTCAACTTTATGTATACGTACACCTAAGTCAACGTGTGAACAGATTTCTCTGAATCCCCCAAGCTCATGCGGTAGCCGTTTCATTTAATTTCTCTCTTTTTCACAGTATCACTATTTACGTGCTAAAATTACAGAATTTCCTTTTCTGAGGGAATATTACAACGCAATTTAAACACTCCACGTAGATTCAACACGTGCGACTTAGTGTCCAAAAGGTACATCAACCGTAAACACTATGATAAAATAACATCATATAAGGTTTGGAGAATTTCACTGTTCTGAGTCCTCATTTTTCGCCTCTGTCGATTCAATAAGCAGGACAAATATATTCAGAAGTTCATTGACTTTTCTTTCTGATGTAGTCCTCACAAAAATATAATACGACTTCAATCCTTCTCTACTAATTTTGTTTTCCATTCAGCAATATCATACATTTAAGGATTATTTCAGTCTTGTCACGTAATTGGAAGAAAAAATCTATATTGCTTTGAGTATCAAAACGGTAATAAATGATACTAATTTCTGCAAAATATTTGTAAATTTTGTGCTATGTCCGGAAGCTATCGGAAACCAATCACACTGTAGCACATTTGTATTTTCGTGTGAGTTGGTGTAATTTCGTACCGTACTTGTTTTTAAAAACCACGGGCACAAAATTTACGAATGGACCATATTTTACAATGTGATTTAGGATAAAAGTTCTACTACAACTTTGCATGTATACTAAACTTCCTTTGAACAGACACCTATAAAAAAGAGGATTGAACTTTTACTTTTGAAATAAAATGAAACCTTTTAATTAGACGAATAATAATGATCAATGAAAATATAAACTTTTTTCTGCAAAAGTAACAAAAACAATGTTTTCCATGACTTTCGTGGCTTTTATATACGAGTATGTTGGATGTACCGCATCTCATACTGACAGATTCTCCAAGTATGAAAATTAAAATTCGTAGTTTGTTTGTTTAACAAAACGCGCATCCAGAAAAAGAAATACGACCTTCTGTAATTCAAATGATGTATTTTTACCATGCCAAGTAGGTTGATTCTATGAACACCTTGTGAGGTTTTTTTGGTAGCTTCTTGGTGGCAAACTGCATTTGAAGCCATGCAATTTCCTTTTAACTTTGCATCCACATCAATCAAGTCATTAATCATCATCTTATAGATGGTGATCTTTCAGAATGCTCTTTCTGAGCAACTATGAAATTTCAGGGTACTCGTTTTGAGAAACTATAAAATTTCAGAATGCTCTTTCTCATTTTTGCTTCTGATGGCAGAAAACGCGAATACGCAGAATTCAAAGGAAGAAACACCAAAGGTTTCTGAAACGTTGTTATGCCATAAGGGTATAGTTTGGGCTTTTAAGCTTTGTCGAGCCTTTGATATCTCTAAATTGCGTTGACTTTGCAAATAATTGTATTGCACAACTGCTTTTGTAGTCTCAAAGTGGTAGATTTGGAGAAATATTTATGTGTTTCAACATATCGTCTCGTACGAATCATTTTCAGATACTTGCAAATGTCTAAGAGAAGAACATCAGACAAATTAAATACCATAAGAAATAAACATCAGACAAATGAAATAGCATAATTAAAAAGCATCAGAAACATGAAAATGCGTAAGAAAATTACATCAGACACTTGCATTTTGGAACATTTTGAGAAATTTTAGTATTGTATAGCCTGACATTTGCCCTATGTTTTGCAAATCACCGCTTGAAAATCCATCAAGAAACAAGAAGTTATAGCGCGTACAATTTTCCATCCATATCAGAAGGGCAAATAAGAATTATTTTTAAATACCGTAGTTTCGGGATTTGAAAAATGAGTTTGCTCAGAAAACTAGCTTAGCTATCACATTCTACAATACTAGATTGTAAAAATTATAAAATTAATTTTTATCGTTATAAAACAGCATTATTGAGGGAGCATCAAATAACATGTATGCATTGTACAGCTCCTCTCCAAAACCATGACTTTTTCTGATGTTACTTTCTTACGCATTTTCAAGTTTTTTATGTGATTTGTTATGCATTTTCAAGTTTTTTATGTGATTTGTTACGCATTTTAAAGTTTCTGATGTTTATTTCTAACGCTATTTCATGTGTCTGATGTTCTTCTCTTAGGCATTTGCAAATGTCTGAAAATGATTCGTACGAGACGATATGTTGAAACACTTATATGTATTTCTCCAAATCTACCACTTTGAGACAACAAAAGCAGTTGTGCAATACAATTATTTGCAAAGTCAACGCAATTTAGAGATGTCAAAGGCTCGACAAAATTTACAAGCCCAAACTGTACCCTTATGGCATAACAACTTTTCAGAAACCTTTGGTATTTTTCCTTTGAATTGACGTTAGATCGTTAGGCATTGTCAAGTGTCTGAAAACGAATCTTACAGGACAATATTCTATTAGAAAAACAAACATAAACAGCATTTATTTTACATTGTTGATTTTAAAAGCAACCTTTTCTAAATTGACCGCATGATATATATTTAAGTCAAATAGACGTTTAAAATGTAAAATATGTATATATAGAAATTCCAATAAAATTTGTCAAGCTGCCAATAACCATACTATTTAGGACTATAATAGCAGTAAAATTTAAGTTCTTTTGACAAACGTGAAAAGTTGTGATTTTTTTCAAAGAATCTCCTAAGAATAAAATTTCCAAATGTTAGGTGATTGTATAATAAAATACTCTTATTAATAAAAAGTCAAATAAGGATTCTGTTGAATGTTTAAAGGAATGATTTGAGTACTCATTGAAATTCTCTCTCTTTTGTAAATGTAGTAAGGTTTATATAAACTCATCATAGTTATGCATACCTATTTTATATTCTTTCAGGATATTCATGATAAAAACTTGGTAAATATTTCTACTATTAAGTATTTAAACATTGTTGCAATCTCCGGGGAAATCGTATAGCAAAAGGTAGCAAATACTCTGTTATCATGAAAATAACTATTACGAAAAAGTCAGTTTCTCTTCATAAAGAAAATGTAATTTATTGATAATGTGTATTAAGCTATTTTAATGCTGAATAAATTTTATTGTTCATTGTCACGCAACTAATCGTAAGTTTAACTTTGGATATAATCAGTTTGTGATACAGTTCCAATTAATATATGTGGATATGTTTTTTTATTTGCTGTTCAATTATTTGTAACTCATTTTGATGCTAGGGGAGCTTTTTTGTAAGAATTTTCAAGAATCTTTCTAAACATTATTTGTTGTTTACTGTTATTTAGTTCTTTGAATATGATAAATGGGAACAGGAGCTTCACTTCGTGGGGCTTATTGTATTAAAATTAAACCATCTCTATAAAAAAATTTAAAGACCATAGTCTTAGTTCAAGCATGGATTTAAAGAATTTCCCTAATTTTTTTTCCTCCGGAAGACTCCCATGTGGGGCAATTTTACGGTCAATTAGATTTTTTTACTGGTAAAATTTCCAGAAATGTGTCAATTAAAGCTCTTAGCTCAATTCACTTCGTTGGTTTCTGGAGGACATTTTCGGACACTTGAGATTTATTCCATTAGTGCAGACTTTTTGACACAGAGAGAATGCCATAGGATTGGGTGGTTAAGAATATCCTATAATCCAGAATTTTTCATCATAAATACTACGCATTGAATCGGTTCTATTAAAACTGTTACAGGAGGTTCCAAGTATACCAGGGGTGCTATATTAGCGGAATTCTAACCAAATACCAGGTAAGCATGCATCGCAAGAAAAAGAATCTAGTTTAAGCATATAATTCATAGTGAAAGTGATAGAAATATCAAGTTCATTTGCAGTAGAGTGGAAATTTAATTCGCTTGGTTGATTGTTCCACGTGATTAGTTGTTGCTTAAAAGGCACATGTACTGCAACGTGCAAACTTGACAATAGCATGTGAAACATTTAAAGCATTTAATAAAAGGTTCTACTATTATTCGTACCATTGTATATGTGAAGCGATTGTATGGTGTTTATGTGATACGTTATGTTCAAAGTTTTATGTTAAATGATTAAAATTCTATCTTTGTAAAATAGAGCATAATGGACTATAAGTTGACGTAATTCTACCTATTGTCGAATGCACAAATCTTTTCACCGGGAACACATACACTAGTTAGCGTGGTGGTAAAAATATGAAAATGAACTTTATACATGACTCTGATAATGAAGCCGAATCAAGAAATCCACCTTTCTTTATTACTATTTTGTTCAAAACGCACTTCATAGATGACATATACCTTATTGTGTAAACCCTAAGGCAAATTCAACTGCAGAGATGCTATAAAGGTTGAGGTTAGATGTCCTTTTTTAAGTTCTCGTTAGACTTTTCTTATTTTGACAGTAGTGGAGCTGACATGTGGTGTGTTAGAAATTTTATATTTCGTGCTACCAAGAATTTTGAATGCATGTTTGAAAAAATGGGTCAACACGTGTAGTTTGTTGGACGGAATACTTTCTCAGTAAACATAAATAGGTCGAAATATAAAAAAATTTAAGCCAAAATAAGGTTTTGTAGGATCTCCGTACTTTCTTAGTTCTCTTTCATGTCGATTTTTCTATCGTGGAAATCGTATTGTATATTTTATAAAATTTGTAGTCGGTGGAATTTTTTTAAAGAGCTAAGATAGGTCCTTTTTGAAGATTTGCAAAAATTTATAATGGCTTATGTTGTATTTTTCGTTTATGTATACTGCCCTTGCGATAAATTAATCTTACCCGTCATTTTCATATTAAGCCAATTTAAATTAATAGAAAAGTATAATTTTTACATCAGGAAGAAGGATATGTAAGCAGAGCGGAGTTAAGGGTTGCCTAACTAGCAGTCAATATTTTACCAGTCTGTATCTTAATACGCCTCTTCTTAAATTTATTTCAGTTTCTCTAAATCATGTGGAAGATTTACTAATGAATAGTCTGTGTTCGGGTTTGGGTTCGGGAAGCATAAATTAATAAGAACTAAAAATATGTTGTTTGTATTATTCACTTTTTTGCAATGACAATCCACGTTTGTTGACTCTTTTTCCCTAATATGTGATTTGGTTTTATAACAAGAAGAAAAAAGAAAAACAAAGCTACATCAGGTACAAAATAACGTTTGACTATACTTATAAGCTTAAATGCATACTTATGTAGTCATTTCTAGTATTGGAGATTGGAAATCTCACGGCAATCGTCCACTAAATTTTTCGAAAATGAAATCCAAGCGTAAGAAAAGGATTATGCTGTATATTTTGTTAAGGTGTTATAAATATCATAGCAATGGAGTCTCAGCTATTTTTATTCAATTAACGATTACAAAAGTATTTAAGCATTTCCTTTTTATGGGGAACTTTTATAGCCAATTAAAAATGTCTCAGTTACCCCATTGTTTTAGCTAGCATGGTAAATAGGTATATATTAAATATAATTGCGGCGCTAGTAATTTTAGTGAAAAAATCGGCTTACGCTTGTTGCTGCCAGAACTACCAAGAATGTGTAACATAATTCAGATATTGGATATTTCGTATATTATGAATTTTTATTGTGTTCTTTCTTCAGTTTTCATCATTAATTTGTATAAAGTATTGAATACTATATTATAATTAGTTTCCGGTGCTTCAATTTGCAGTTGTAAATGTAGAGTATTCAGAGTGTCGTTTTGCCAATCTTTTCCTGAAGATATTGTAATTAGATTTTTCTATTTTTGGAACGATTATAAGTTTTTCTTGTCACTTGCACCGGAAGGAGGAAGTAGTATATAAGGTGGAGAAAAGTGAAAGTAGATCATTATTCTGTTGGCATTGGCCATGATAGTTTCTTGCAAAGTCTTAGCAAGTTACTAATAAAGTTCCATTTATTATTTACTATTGTGGGTTTCTGGGTTAAAGTTAACGTTAGATAAATTTCAGGGGAAGAAGAGGTAAATGGCTGCAGAGTGCATTTCTTTTCTTGCAAGGTTTGTGCCACTTTTGTACATTTCTTTTATACATATGAATTCTTGCTCTTAGATTTTGCAGTTTCATCATTTGTTGTTGAAATTTGCGCATCCTTAATGTTGCGTAGTTGCAGGAAAATGATTCCCTAGAATCTAAAAACTTTTATAATTAAACACTTTACAGGATCACACAAAATTCATAGAAGCACTCCACCAACTAAAGCTGGAATTTTTCACCTAAATTTACGTCATTTAATTTGCCAAAAATATGAATGCTAGTACAGAAGAACACAAATGTACTATTTTGCAAGACGACCAAATCAAAACTCAACTTTCTGAAAGTTTCCTGAATTTGTTTTTCTATTTGATATTAAAAACATTATCATGGGATATTTTAGTGAAGAAGTTAAATGCCTGGTATTTTGTTTGAAGCTTTAAAATGAACAATTGTGATGTACTTTGATAGTTTAGCATTCAACTATCACCAAATTTGTCCAATTTTACATACGATAAGTGAAACGAATCCCAGTAACTGTAACATAGTTAATTACGTGTTATTTATAATTTTTATGGATAAATATTTTGAATTTCATCATTTCTCACATTTTATCATGTTTTATAGAATTCTCATTTAGTTTACAATTGAGCCAAAATACGAAAGTTCATGGGTTTGCCAACGAATTATTTTATAATTTCCTTGAAATTGGAGTTTCCTATATTAAAGAAGAAGGGACCAAAAGGATGTTCTATTGAAGTCTTCTAAGGCATTTTATGTAACGGAGAAAGATATTTTATGCTGGACACAATACATACAAAGTTCACAAGTTGTCCCCTAGTCTGATTAGGTAAATATTCCGAAAAATGATGCTATCAAACTTTTTGGTTACGAAAAGCATGCGTCGAAATTTTCTCAATAGAGGATCTTAATGTGTTTCCTACTATAAAAGAATTGCTACTTCTTTTTCATCATATAATATAGGTGGGTATTCTTTCACATTCTGTGAATTTTTTTAAACATTCGGATTTCTATTCCCTGAATTCTTTATTTGAAAGCAAACAATAAGATATTCACCGTGTTCGGTCAAAACATTCAAATCCATTTGAGTCAACTACCATTTGATTCAGACATAATGATTCAATATACCAAATGATTCAATATGCTTTTTGATTCAATATGATGTCATTTTGAATCAAACTAACCCAAAAAGCTTAAAAGTCTAAATAATATGAATTCTTCAGTTATCCACCACAAATTCATAATCTTTTGCATTCGTCATAAGTAAAATTATACAAATACCAAGCACATGCGTAAAACCCAAGTCAAAACTGAAAATCTATCTCGTAGCATTCCTCTAAAGACTTTTTCATTTTCTTCCTTTCTCATTTAAAAAGTTATCACACGCAAGATACAAACGCTATTAAGATGGCAAATTTTGCTTATGTGATACAAAATGCGTGTTAACAGGCTGGCAACGCTAGCTATCTTGTAGATAAGCATTTTTGGGATTTGAAAAGATTCGGGAAGACTATCACGACAAATTAAGTGAACTTTCAATTCAAAGAGATGATTGATTTGATTTTTAACGAAATGCTACAAGATAAATTTTCAGTTTTGACTTGGGATTTGCAAGTGTGCTTGGTATTTATATAATTTTACTTATGACGAATGTGACAGATTAAGAATTTGTGGTGGATAACTGAAGAATTCATATTATTTAGATTTTTAAGATTTTTGGGTTAGTTTGAATCAAAATGACATTGAATCAAAAAATCATTGAATCTTATGACCTATTGATTCAAAAAGCATATTGAATCATTTGGTACATTAAATCATTATGTCTGTATCAAATGGTAGTTGATTCAAATGGATTTGAATCTTTTGACAGTAAACCGTAAAAAAACATGACATGGGTGGATACACGCATGCATGTAAGATTTTGTTTCTTATGCTGCCAGCTTCTGATACCCGTACGACTATGCATTTTAAAGCTTGTTCTTACTACATGAAAATCTTAGAACAAAGAATGGCACAAGCTCATCGGAGCAAAGCTACAGGAACAAAGAGTTCAGCTTGGGCACGCCTTACCCCACTATGAAAGTTTTTCATGCATCTTTCTGTCTATTTTTGCTCGTTTTCATCTATCTTGCGATCTGCATCTCCAGCAAAGCTGACATTAAAATGACAAGATGACATTAAAATTAACATAGCAAACTGAATGGCTGTTAAAATGTGTTCTTAATGTACATCTATATTCACAACGAATGTAAGAACGGATGATTCCCAAATTTCTAGGTGAAAACTTTCAAACTTGTTTTCAAATTTACCAGGCACAACTCTTGCACTTAAAATATAATTGGTAACAAAGGATAGCACAAACTGATCTGAGGTAAACCTGCGAGAACAAAGATTTCAACGTGGGCACCCTTTACAAACTATGAAACTTGTTCCCAAACTCAGTTTCCAAAAATTATAGCACTGAAGCTATCTACTGGGAACATAAGGTTTGGTATAACAAAAATGAAGGACCACTCTCGTCAGAGGGACTCTTCCGGAATCCCAAATGTCAAATCAATGACGGGAGAAACTTTCCGGGAATGCAAAAGAAATAAAGTCCAAAAACGAAACCAAGTTATTGGAAACGAAAAAGATACTAACTTTATTTCTATAAGTAACTTGCATTGACTTTAAAAGATACTTCTTAATCCTACGACCGATTTTCAAGAATGCTCTGATGATCAAGCGATGACCAACAGAACAACAATGACATGACTTTACTATTTCCTACTCTCTATTTATACTACTTTCACATCCGGAGCAATGTCAAAAAATCTGAACATTCGTTCTAAAAATAGAAATTGAAACAAAGAAAAACTCTACATAATATTTCATGAAATTATCTAATCTTGAAAATACTAATTTGCTACCGGAAGTGATTCTACATAATATGACATTTTCTATAAATTCATAAGAAATTCGAATATTTAACTTAATCTACATTTCGTATCGAATGAATTATACAAATTCACTACTTAATAATCAAAACTGAAAATATTATTCAAAATGGGCAGAACAATCCATTTTTGCTTGTGGATATTCCATTTTATGCGGGGCTTTAAGAGTAAAATCGGCATTAAAATATTGTCTAGCTTTTGGTTAATATGTAGAACTTTTAGTGCCACAGGTGTTGCCATATTTTTTAGAAAAATATGAAATTTGAAAAAATAATGGGGGATTGATAGGCAGGAATGGTACTTATTTCGTGGAGATCTGTGTAGAATATACTCCAGTTAGGGTGGAATCGATTGTAACTCTCTAGATGAGTTCAAAACTGTTATTTAAGACGCAGTTGACATTTATTGAAACGGTGAGGTTTAGAATCAATTAAACTGGATGACAAAATTGTAGCAGATTGCGTTGATGGCCTTATTAAAATGATTTGTCATATGAACTGTCCAGAATTTGCTCCCAACTATGGTGGAAAGGATAGCAATTTTGTAGACAAATCCAGGCTTACTGTTTATTTATGACGTAATTGGCACAAACTGGAAACGGTAGGTCTTCAGAACAAGTAAACTTAATAATAGTAGATTGCTTTAAATTGCATTATTAGAATGATTGGCACATCAAATTTGGAGTAATTGTAGTTACTTGTAAATCATATTTATCGTTACTCAAATTCACTCAATTCTGACTTGTTTGGTCTAGTAAAGGAATACTCGCTACACTTCGGTCCATTATCATCCATTTATATATATGAGGATCAAGAGAGAGCTTTTCATTTTTTAAGCAAATAATACATTTAAATTCCAGCAACTAGTTACCTAAATGTTTGGACCGTTATCAAGATAAACGGATTCGCCACGCCCAAATGTTTTATTTTTGAAGGCCAGACTAAACACTTTCTTCTAAAACTCATGTTCATCAAGTTGTTTCAACCCAAAAAGTGGAACATGCGTTAAGAATAAGTGAAGATTGAAATAAATGCGAAAATCATACTGGTTGATAAACTTGATTTCTCTTTGTGCGAAATTCATAAACCTGAAATACGCGATAGTTGTGATATCGATCATGACAATCATTTGACAAACTGCAAATACTTACAGCAATGGCAGCTATCAGCAGGTGTTGGAGGCAATAAGCTTAGGTGACCAGACCGCATCATAAATGATTTCACAAGATTTCTTCTGACTCTAAATTAGTTTTTGTATCATCTTTCAGTGCAGTGTCTCCTGTGGTTAGTCTATCAACTTAAAATATGATAAATGATGAGGATTTAGGAAACATTGATTGACTATTTGTAAACAACAAAGCAAAACTTTCCATAAATAATGTTTTTACCGGGCATTAATAGGGAAGGCATGAAAATTGCAATTAGATGTGTTAAGCAAAACATTAATTATGTCTAAATAGCTTGAAACACAACACGAAAAAGTTTAATTAAATTGTTGACTTGCTTCATCCCAGTCATGTCTTGGTTGATATGCAATTAATGTTAAACATGTCATGTTTACTCTAAGAATTTAATTAAAACCTTTAATTTGGTATGTGTAATGATAAAATATGAGGCTTTATTGCTCGTAAAGAAAAACATTGTCTTCAAACCATGATTTTTTATTAAAATTTATTTTCATACTAATAAACAGTAACAATATCTGCTCGTTACTAAAAGCAAAACATTGTTTGCTTAATAATTTATTTAATACTTTCCGTAAATGTAATTCACTGACTTTCCCCAATATCAGGTTTTACTTTGATGACTCGTGCATTTTCTTTATTTTTAGGAACCTTTCAAATCCCTTCTCTAAAGAAAGCTTTTGCAAGGCGTAAGGTGTTGCAGGTAAACTTACAAGTATTTTGAATCCAATTTATGACACACTTTATCGTAACCTTCTTTACTTAGCATAGCTGAAGAAGATGTAGAATCAAAGACAAAACAAATATAAATACAACAACAACCGCAACACCTAAAATATCATTAAGACCAATTTTATCTCCAGGAACTAAGGCTACCAAATCAAAAGATGATTTATCCTCTCGGAAAGCAAATTTAGTAGTTATATGCGCCCACTCATTTCATTTAGAAATCAGCCCGCTTTCAACAATTTTAGAATACATTTGCGTTAAAAACTCCCAATTATTTGTGTCCACTGTTACATAACAATGTACTGTGTTAAGTGCCTCAGGCAAAATAAAGCATTTATGACCTTCCACTATAAGTTCTCTAACAGTATCACTTACATATCGAACCTTTTCATTTTGAGGCTCCATCTGAGTAATATGGATAAGCTTTGTTATCGTATGTTTAGCTCTAAATTCCGGTGTTGACGTTTCATTGAACAGAATAAAGCTGTCATTTAGCTTGTCTTCTAGTCCTTTTCTACGAAAATCGTAAACGGAGTTGTAACTCCAGCACTACCAAAACCATCGCACATTTTATATCCTGCATCAAGTATACTTGCTATTGTTTCAAACGGCATTGGAACCTCTGGGACTTTTAAAAGACTAATAACCCCATTTCCGTAAAACCAACATGTAAACAATCCAAAAAATTGTAGAACCAAAACTGATTTCACAGAAGCCAAATATTTTGGTATTGAGTTTCCAACAAACAGTCCAAATATATCTAAAATTGATTTGACCGGGAGTAAAGGTAAATTTTTGCGAATAGCAAAATGTACTAAATTGTGAACAAAAGTGTAAATCCCCAGAGGTTCAAAGTATAAGGCAATATCCAAGTTAAAATTCTGATATTACCGCTATCAATTTGATGATTGATACAGTAAAGTAGATGGCTCACACTACTTTCGCCATATTTTGTTCCCGAAAGCCAATGTATAGGAACATAGGGTCCAAATAAGTGTGTGAGTATTAAAAATGAACTCTCCGTCAAATCCAATATTTGTTCGGGCATATGCAGGGACAAAATTTTGAGTATTAAATGACATGTTGTGGGTGTCAGAAAGCTGGATCGATGACATAATTTCACTCAGGCAGTAAAACGAATGTAAATGTTTGAAGAGGAGTTTTGAACATACAAATGGATTCAACCACTATCTTCTAAAGAAATCTGGATAATGCATGAAGACAAGGGCATCGATAACTCTTTTATTTCCTTGTCGAAAGAAATTCCCGTGAAAGCTTTTATCTAAAAGCAACACCAAATATTTCTTGTCTAAAACTCCTGTTGTCTTAGACAGAATACAGTAGCGATTACACAGAATCAAAAATTTGGAATGCGAAATAATATTTTCAATTGCACCTGGTTTATTTTTGTTTGCATGTGAAACTGTATAAATTACAAATTTAAACAAAGGGAGACTTGATTCACCTGCTTCTTCCCAATTATTGAAATATTTTGGTTCCACGTAGCTAAATGTCTTTGAAATAATGTGTATACAAATGGTTTTTAGATTTCATTCATCGAGAATTTGTAAAAAGTATTTTGTGAAAGGATGCTACATTGCATACTTGTTTGAGATGGTTGAGAAAATTTGCGGGGAAAGCGCTCCGGATCTATTCGTTTGCCATCAAAATTTTTGCGCATGAGATGGACAGTCCTAGCGTTTTAAAAGCCACATTCGTCAAAATGAAATTGGCAGAGGAAAAGCTCAAACTTGTCAGGGTTTTCACTTACTATGGCGACAAGAGATTTCAGAATGTCTTTTAAAATGGAATTTTTGCAGGGTTCATTTGCAAACACAAATATAAAACTTGATAGATATAAATATTATCAGATATGTAAGGAAATATGTAACTAAATCCAGATTGGTGAAAGTAAATTTCAGATTTAAAAATATTGAGTATTCCCCTTAACTAGCAAAATTTCTTAAACTTTGCTTACAGTTTAAACTTGTAAACTGAACAAGGGACTTGAAACACTCCGTATGAATTATTCTTGAACCAGAGCTAAACGTTGTGGAAAATATTTGCTTTATTTGCTCTACAAATTTTTAAGAGCTGGGCAGATTCGACCTAGCGGGGGGCACCAATTTTTTAGTTTTTGAACTCATATTTCAGTGTCAACATTTTTAGGTTAGGTTAGGAATGACAGGTTACGTTACGTTAGGTATAACCGGTTAGGTTATTCTTTTCCTAACCTAACCTAACCGAACCTATAATCAATGAATGTAAAAATTGACGAAATTTTTCAGAAAATTTCGATGCTTCCAGTCATTGTTTATAGGGTCGGTTAGGTTAGGTTAGGAAAAAATAGCGTTACCTAACCTAACCTAAAAATGTTCACACTGAAATATGAGTTCAAAAAAATTGGTGCCCCCGCTAGGTCGAATCTGCCCTTAAGAGCTAGTAACCTTTTCTAGGAAATCATTCCAAAATTTTCCAAAACCAGCCAATCATGGCAAACAATAACGACGTGTGTAGACATGTGTTTGAGTACTTTTAGACAAACATCAGCTACAGATAGACTTCTTTATATAAAGAATTTTTAATACAACTTTATCGACTATGCATGCGGAAAGCATATTAATTGTTTTGAAAGATTTACGAGGCCAAAGAAACTACCGATTAGTTGCATACAAGATCCGATACGATCATAGGTGTAATTTCTTGCTTTTTTGCCTATAACATGCAAGCACAAGATTTTACTTTTGAATACTTAATATCGGGTCGCTAACTTTTGACCTAATCGTGCTGAGACAACTGTTCTACTAAACTTAACTGAAGTGTTGTAAAGCAAGTTGAAACTACAATGATTATGGCATCAATCGCAATGACGTCGCTTGAATAATTGCAAATATTTAGAAATGGGATATTTGAGGAGTCATCTTTACAATATACTGATAGATAGATAGATGATGCAAGTTCATTAAAAATATATCTCTTTCTCACATAGAAGCGATATGCTAATGACTTTTTTACGAGTTTTATCAGAGAAAGCCACCTTCACTGGCCACCCATTTCAGTAAGGAATTTGAATTGAGAGATTTTTGCAATAACGATTTATTCACTTTCTTTCTTACTTATTTTCATACCAGTTTTGTAATTCGAGGTCTAGCTGTCTTAATCAACCATGTTACTGTCCGTTCCGCTGGCAGTTTTCTTCGTTTTAACTCAGGTGGGATGCTATCAATGCGAAACAATATATTCAAATGTGGATGACAAAACTGAAATTTCAAATGACCCGAGAGCTTGTAAGTTTCTTTAAAAAAATTTTCTATTGGTTTTGTGGAGGAATTAATATGCAGTATATTTTTAATGTAAGTGGGAAAATGTCCTTCCGGAAGGAATTGGGCTTGCTATCCAAACAAGGACTTGCGAAATGAGGAGTGCAGACGTATGTATATGCATAAATAATAATTTTCTATTTTATTGTTTCAAACAATTAACCACCTTCCACCTTTTTTGGAACAGGTCGCGGCTGGATTTTCATTTGGACACAGTTCGGCTTCAATTTAGATGGAGTCAATAACTACTTAGGTCGTTGTTATTGCTGCGGAAATGATAGAAGCCAAGGAATTCTAACGATTTCTATTGAGTGATAAATTAGACAAACTGGCAGGATAACTTTCTGCTTTAGTCTTTATGAGTATTGTAAATGTTATATGATTTGCATGTTATGCGCTGTAAGAAGTATTGCACTAAATAAATTCATAAAAAGCAAGCCACAAAAGTAATTCAAGCCTTTGATTTTGGAATTAGCTAAAGGCGTGAATACACACAGCACTATATTCACAAATATATTTTATCGTCATTTGTGTTTCTTTATGGCACGTGTTTTACACTATCAGTAATTACTTTTTAATTGCTGGTACTCATATTGTACAGGACTTTTCTTGTCGAATACGTAATTTAAGTAAGCAAAATCTGCAGTACAGCGCAATATTATGTTTCAACTAGAAGTGAATAGATCTTACTTCATAATATGTTGATTTCACAAATGCAAGAATCGAATTTTATTGAATTATATAACCATTTGTCTTGGTATGCTACAATTTAAAAGATTTTAACAAATAATGAGTATCAATTTCTGTCTCACTATAAACTAAAACAGATGTATTTGCACATCATGGGTAACTTATAACAATTAAAAGTAACTAAATGATTTCGAATGCTTATTTTCCAAACTGATAGGAAACTGTTTTGCACCACATTTGCAATTCATTTTATGGTTCAAACTATGGAAACTTATCCAACTTTTGCAAATAAACTGTCCTACGAATGTTCTTCATTTTCACAAAGAATTTGAAGCTTGCAACAAGTTTCCACCTCCATAAATTTGGCTACAGTTTAGCAGACAAAAAACTAGCAATGCTTATTTTACTATTTACAAAATTTATATTAAACTACTGCACCTTAGATAACATACTTTTGCTTTGATTTAAGATACCGTTAATGATAGATTATTTGTTATAAGTTACACTGTAGCAAAGTAAATGCACGTAAGTATGCAAGTTATCAAAAAATTGCTCGCATGTCACATTTTTAATATTAATTCTAAAATTAACCTTTATGTCACCTCATTAACTTTCATTAAATGTCAACTTATCTGAGAATAATGACGCACTTATCAGTATCTCAATTTCGTCTGGGATTCACGTGTAGCCGGTAATGAAACCAGATTCCAATCCAGAGCCAAAGCTAATAGCCAACTGATTATGGGGTCGTTCATATAATATCTTAGTTTTTTCAATAATGCACGGCATATACTATTTAATTTTAGATTAAGAAATGTGTCAAGTGCATGCCGCGTTAGTTTAGATTGTCGCACGAGCATTCTGATAAAAACCGTTCTAAGAATTACTGTTCGTGAGCTCATATTACTTTGTGTAATTAATTTTTAGTACTGCGCAAAAGACGCAGTTTCTTAAAAGATAAAATGTTGTCCATTCGTCTGTATAATGGTTTTAATGAAAGTTTTAATGAGGTTTTAATTACGTGGAACGTTACCTCTTATGGTTTTGAAGGTGACAGTAGTTTTGTTTAAATAGATTGAGTGATGGGTCCAAATATGTCATTGGTCAAGGTGGAACAGTAGCAGTAAGAAAGTCAAATATTTTAAGATGAGGTTGACCACAGTCTTTCTGATTTCTGGGGCAATGCTCCTTTGCCTCACATACGTTTCCTGTGGAGGAGGGGGCGGAGGTAAATATCAGTTAAAATATTTAAATATTTATTTGCAAAGTTTTAAGGTGAATAATAAATATAAAATTTGTTTAGGTGGAGGAGGTGGAGGTGGGGGAGGAGGTGGCGGCGGCGGAGGTCGTGTAAAGAGAGGAGGTGGTGGCGGAGGAGGTAGGTTCAATACAATTTTTGAGTGAATTTTATTTATGAGGAATATAAAAATGAAATATTTTGTTTAAAAGGTGGAGGAGGAGGTGGTGGTGGTGGAGGTGGAGGAGGTGGACGTGTGAAGAGACAGGGTGGAGGAGGAGGAGGTAAACTTTTAGAGGACATTTTGGGGGTCGGCATATAATGTGGGATTTTAAAAATTTGTGATATTTTTGCTGGTGGTGGTGGTTTCGGTGGAGGAGGTGGGGGTGGAGGTG